>JBBPNO010000399.1:0-25399 GCA_038090915.1 Boletus eberwhitei
GAGTACGAGCTGTACAAGGGAGTTGTCGGAATTGAAGAAGGAGTTACGTTCCAAGGCTCGGAGAGCCTCGGCGTTCTCGAGAATGGACGCATACAGGAGTCGGCGGGAAGTGGGGGGAAGTCTACTAAGGCGGCGAGTGAGGAAAGCTATTGGGCGGCACCGCCGCCCAATGGTGCATTGGGCTGACTGTTTTGTTTTGTAAATTGGACACCCTTCCCATGGTCCAATCAGATTGATTCTTTTTTTAACTGAAAGCCAACAGTCCCACGGTCACGTGGAATTCCGCGGTTATTACCTTTTATGGTAATAGTCCGCCACAATAAAATGAACAATAATTGTTAGTGCAGAACACAAAATCTAATTTTGCGGACCGCAGCGGAGCCGCGGGCCGTACTCCCGGTGGGAAAGCTGTCCGAATATGCACCCCCTACAACTCCCCCACTGGCATCCTTTGTTCCTTTCTTCTTCCTCGACTGTTACAACCCTTTCTGTGATTTCCCAAAAACAGTTTGTTGCGGTCTATTTTTATAGATACCCCTTGACATTAGGATCTCCAAATGTGAGCATATGACCCCCCTACATGGTCCACTATTTTTATTCCAGATCGGCCCTTGTCCTAACTCGCTATGAATATATTCCTCCCTTTTTAAAGAATTGATTCTTCCGGTGCATTGCGGAATGCCGCGGACTATTTTTAGAGACAAAGTTTTTTTTGTGCACCTTTAAAGCAAGGGTCCGTTTTTTTTTTTGGGTTGCATTCCTGTTCCCAGACATTATTTCGGACATTGTGTTTCCCCCCTCAACTATCCCTGTTGTCAAGCTATTACCATATCGGGTATATTTGGTAGCGACGCGAGCCGCGACTAACTGATCACCAGTTATCAGTATCGATTTTGACAATTGCGGTGCAGATATCGACTGAGGACACAAGACGCAGCCCATTGTCCGAGTTATTTAAGTCATACAGATCAATTTATTGTATTCTACACTTTAATAATTATCACTCACTCGAACTTGTTCTGTGTCACGGTGGAAGTGCGCATCGCGCCGCTATGAACATCACGTGATATATGCACGACTACTGATCACAAGTACCTTTTTCGGTTACTACTAATCACTTTACTGATCACCTGTGCTTACTTGTTACATTACTGATCACACTTCTGATAACGGCTACTCATCACATTACTGATCATGACCCTTTTATGGTAATTACCTCTCACCTTTACCTCAGCACATGTTAGTGCCACGCTCACTTTTTGGTTCCGCGTCTTCGTTCCCCTTCTCTATCGTCGCCACTTGTCGCCATCGTCCTGTACGCCACATGACTTCTGGATTCCTGCCGATATAGATGCCCACGCAGGCGATTGTATCACCATCACCTACGCGCGCCGTATATGATCTCCCAACAATCGTTTTAATGGACGCGTATCGAGGCGCTCTAGGTACGCCCCCGTTTTAGTTTATCCGATACTTCTGCATTGGTTTCTTTTTTTTTTCTAGCTTCCTCGACTTCCAGCCTGTTCCTACATGCGAGCCTGACTGTTTGTCCTCTCGTGTGTCAGGACGGGTTCAATTCCGGTCTTCTGCCCCTTGGTTTCTTTGACTGTCATGTTTGATATATATTCACGTGGCGTGGTTACGTCGTTTTTCTTTGCATGGCGTGAACGTCATTGCTTCTTTGTTTATCTTCCGTTTTTCTTTGCTTTTCCTTATATTATCTCTTTTTATCGTTATTCTATCCGTTGTCGCTATGGGGGCATCCTTTTCGTGCGCGGATCTGACGTATGGTACAACCCAACTGCTTTACACGCCACGTTTTTGTCTAACCCTAAGTCCCCACCAGGCATCTACTCATTCGCGTCGGTGCATCTTCCCGCTGCCTCTGTCCAGTCAAACTGTGGTACGCCCCCTACCCGTTTCCCTTTGCTTCCGCTAACCCCTCCCAACAACAGAACAGAGCCTGACCATAGCACGTCTGCTTATTTCTGCCGCATCGTTTCTAGCTGTCCTCCTTTCATGCGTTAGACTGTCTTACTTTCTGTGTGTCAGTATTGCTTCTTCTCTTTGGCGATGTGAACATCGTTCCTTTTTTTCTTTAAATCCATCTTAGGTCTTTGGTCTGGGCATGCGGTGTGCGTCATCGCAATCCCACCTAAGCTTTGTAAAGCGACGAGGACGTCCTCTTTTCTACTCTAATTGCTTCAGGTCCTGTTCGCATGGCGTGTACGTCATTCAGATGCCCCTCCCATTGTACTACTACCACTGGCATTACTGTCATCAGCGTTACATCTCCTACGTCACATCTCGTTGTCTATTTCATGTCAGCGCTCTAATTCTCGTCCTTTACGTTACTTTCTTCCCGTCTTCTATTTAGTTGGCGTTCTTCACTCACTTTTGCTTAGGATTAGGTTCATCATCAAAGGTATTGCTGCGTCGGGTTTGAAAATCTTTGAAAACACTTTGTATCGTCATAGACTAGCCTAGTTGAGTACTTGTCACGTGCGTAGCGATCTTTATTTGTTGCGACCACACTGCCCGATCTCGTCCTAAACGTGTTTTTCAGTCATCTCGTCGACTACTGCCATACCTCACGTCTTCACTCTCTTTTTATCTCAATGCCAGTCCATCCCTTGAAGAAGTATGTTTTTTTCTTTGCTTATTATTGTATATACTCACGACACTTCAGATGTTACCAATGTAATTCCAAGTTCCGCGACCTCACCAGTCATGTCCGAACTGTGCATCAAATGCATACGGTCGTTAAATATCGAAGTCAGTCCATCATTTTTGATGTTTCAATTCCTCATTTTGGCGCATATAGACACGGATGTCGCTCTAGAACGTCTTGATGATGGATGTTTTCACTGTCCTTGTTGTGAATTCAACGATCCCAATCCCGATTGCCTTAGGACGCACATGAAATCGTCTTGTCCCTCTAACAAGGATCACCTTTCTGTTGTACGTTTTTTTTCCAACAACTCCGTTAATGACCAACCTCTCCTTTGAATTGTATGACATAGGGTGATGAAGAAGGCCATCCTTCAGATGAAGAATACGTCTTGCCCGTAGCTGAAAACGATCCTTTGGTCGTGTACGAAGATACAGACAACCACGACTTTGATCATCCCCAAAAATATCCTTCTGGTGATGCATATATGCGTCTTTCTGGCAACCGCGATGCCATTGTCCATGGAGTTGATGGTAAGTCTAACGCTTGCCAGTATTCTTGTGATCAACGACTTCAAATTATAGATCAAGACGCAGATATAACCATTACCACCCCACGTTCTCCCACCCCAGAGCCCTCGGAGGAAACTTGTGTTCTTCCTGAAATTATTTCGTCGCACCTGAGTGCACTGTCCAACTCCGGCCTCCATGTCAACCTCCTTTACAAACTCATCATATGTCTCGAATGCTCCGAAGCCCTGGACCATCGCTACATACGAGTTCATGTTGCAAAGCATGGGCTGACTTGTCCCCCAGAGGACGAGTTTACTGCTATCCTGCAAGATTTACGTCTAAACGGGCCTCCCTCCTTGTCTCCGTCTGATGTTATTCCTCCCATTGTTGGTCTCAAGTTGGCTGATGGATTCACCTGTCTCGCCGAGTCTTGCGGTATAACTGTTGGCTCCAGAACATCCCTTCAGCGCCATCGCCAAGAATGTCATATCGGTCTTGCTGTCTCGTCGGAACCATGTCAGGTTCATCGCATCTATGGTTTCAGGGGTCAACAAATAATCGTCCGTGTCGACCCCTCTCTGGCTGTTGTGCGTCCGCATGGAAGTTTGGCCGAATACTTGGCCGTTATACGTCCCACAGAGGACCGCTCCTTACTTCCTCTCGTACCCTCCGATGATCCTCGCAAAACAACCGGCTTTCTTCACCAATCGAAATGGCCTCAAGTTGTCAGTGGTCATTCTACCCAAGAAATTGTGTCTCTGGTTGCTATTCCTAAGAACGGCGATATCTTTTTCCCTATCGTGCAAGCTATCAGAACCAATTTCAAACGGATGTGGGATGAAGTTGAAAGTATGGAAGTCCTTCCTCGACGCCATATCCATACCCCAAAAGGGTTAGTCACTTACAATCTCTACCTTTTCTTCGTTCGTTAATTTTTTCATATTAGCAATCTGGATTCTCCGCAACTTGAGAATAAACCGTTTGGACGACCTCAGACCGAAGAATATTTATTTCGATGTGCAAATCATTGGGCCATGTACATATGTGCCCTTCTTCGTTCTTTGGAATCGTCTCCGCCTATTTTTACTCTTTCGTCTGAACAACTTGAACATTCTCGGTTTCTTATTCGTGCGCTGACCGAGAATGCTGACCTTTCGGACCCGGTTCAATCCTTGTCTTTCTCCTTGATGTCCACCTACACATCAGAGGTCCAGAGAGACAGCTCCCTCTGTTCCCTTAGTCGCTTCATTACTTTTTGGCATCTCCGCGAAGATGGTACTTTTCAACCCCCCTCTTCCATTTCTCCCAATCTTGCATCCCTTACGTATTGTTTTCGGGCTGTCGCCGTCTTGGAAGCTCGTGCTCGTCTGCTCGCCGATCCGTCAATTATTTTTATACAGTAGGTTTTTTTTTAATTCTTCAAACTGGCTGGTTGATGTTACTCCAGATATTATTCAACCGTCCTCCTCCCTTTATTGAAAGAAGGATATCCGACCCCTTTCAACACACTACGTCAACTTATGCATCTCGTCAGCGCATATGCCTTTAATTCCACAAAGCTTCCCGACATGCACTGGAATCAAGCTCGGGATACCCTTAGTGTCAAAGGGCTTCCCCTACGCATCGGTCTTCTTCCAAAAATGGTGCAAGCTCTTTGTTCTAGGGCCGAATCCATCCTCGATAAGTTACTTCTTGGCGCGGATCGGGAACCTTTTGATAAAGTTATCAATTTGGCACTCGAGTGCAAAGATTCCTTGAAATGGCCTGTCGATCCTTTGCGCAACACTGATGAGGGCTTCTCGTTTGTGCACTCGTCTGACAATGCCTTCTATCCATTCCTCGATTTCGTTCTCGAACATATCCATTCAGAACCTTCCGTTTTCGATACGTATCATCTCCATGATGCTCAAGGGTCCTTCGTGCATAAACATAGTGAGTCCGCGAATAAGTATTTATAAGATGCTTATCTCGTGACAGCTGCTCTTCGCGCTTACCTTCATGTTTATCACGAATTTGTCGATATCCTTATGGTACTCGCCCACATATCTACCCCTGGAGTTGCTCGTGGTACGGAAATCGGCCCATTACGCCCCGTGAATTCCCTGGACGGACCTCGCAATTTTTATTTCCTCTCTGGCTCTTGTGCGATTATCTGCCATTATCTGAAAACCCGAAGCATAACTGGGAGAGATGGTTATGTCGCTCATTTTCTACCAAAGTCTGTCTCACATCTTTTCATTTATCTCATCGGTCCCGTACGGGAAGTGGTTATGGCATTCGCTCGCCAGTTGTTCCCAGGCAGTGTCCAGGTTTACAGGGATTATCTCTATGTTGTCAACGGAAAGACTGTCGACAGCGGTTCTTTCAGTGCCGTTCTTCGTACATACACAATGGAATATCTCCTCATACCTCTCACTCTCGCTCCGTTCCGTCAGGCTTTCAAGGCCATCCTGCGTGCCGTTCTTCATTATCACGAGGACGGTGACAATTCCGACGATCCTATGGATACATCTTTTGGCCACTCGACTACTACAGCAAACTCCCGATATGGTCTCGTATACGAGGATTTACCTGGACTTACGGAGAACGTATACGCTGGCGCTATGGATCTTGCTTTCCGTTACCATTCGTGGTTGGGCGTTGGATCTTCTCCATCCTCGTCTCCCGTGAACAATGACCTTCCACATTCTGAATTGTGTGCGCGATACGACCGCCTCTTTGGTCACTTCGAACGCCTGCTTCCTTTACTCGAAGCGTTGTCCGATCGCCATGGTACTGATAACACGGTCAAGGATGACATCATGGATCGTTACTTGCCACTTATTCAAGACACGATATCGACTACCCTGTCTCATAAGATTCCTTGGTCAGCCCATCTGCGCCTACCACCACCACCTCCTGCTCAAGATACCATCCTCACCCATAAATCGCGACTCGGATATCTCCGTTCCTTGTTTAAACGTCCCGGTTGTTTTTTCAGATCGGTACAACAAGGTCAAGCGATCGAAGTTGTTTGTCGCAGGCATCCTCACCTCCTCGTCGTTTTGCGCACCGGTGGAGGGAAGTCCGCTGTTTATCAAGCCCCTTCTTTTGCCGAAGAAAGTGGTTTTCGCCTGGTCATCATACCCTACATTTCTTTGATGGAACAAGCCCTTTCCGACGCGTCAGCAAAAGGTATACCTCATAGTGCTTGGTCCCCTTTGTCTCCAGATGTCGATATTTTTCGGGTGAAGTTGATCTTCGCAGCTGTCGAACATCTTGCCATGGACAATTTTCGCACGTGGGTTATGGCTTGTTTCAGATCAGGTTACTTGAATGGAATCGTTGTGGACGAAGCCCATGATATTCTTCTTTCCCGAGACTATCGCGGCAGCTTCTGCGAATTTACTTCCCTGGGTAATGTTGGTTGTCAGATCATTCTCTTGTCTGCGACCATTAGCCCGTCTGTGGAACCTGCTCTGTGGAAGGTTAGTATCGTCTCGATGTAAAATATTTCCCGCTCATTTTGGATAGTCTGTCGGTATAGACACTCAACACCAACCCGTCCATGTCGTTCGAGAGCCCATTTCACGCTCCAATATCCAATTCATAGTCTCGCGTCAACCAGAATCCTCCTTGCAGGATTTTGCTCTCCGTATCATCAACCATCACACCTTTCCTTCTCCTCTTGATCGCGGAATTGTCTTCTGTGAGACAGTCGAAGATGCTATGGTACTCGCGGGTCATATCGACGCGCCTTTTTACGTTGGGCACATGGACGCTCAGGCTCGTTCCCAGGCGCTCAAGATTTGGCTATCTGGGCGGTCAAGATGGCTTTGTGCTACGTCAGCTTTTGCCCAAGGGATCGACTATAGCCATGTCAGTTATGTGATACACTATCGAATTCCTAAGCATATGACGCTGCATACTCAACAATCCGGTCGACTCGCCCGTCACGAGGGCACAGTTGGCATATCTCATCTCGTTTACTCCAATGTCCCTCCTCACTTGCGCAGTTTCGATGTCGATTTCGGGGGCTTCAATGCTATGCTTGATTTTGCAACCAAAGCTCAATGTCGGCGAATTTCGATAACGAACTTTCTGGATTCTTGCGCATCCAATTGTCATATGCTGGGACCTTGCGAGCTTTGCGATTTCTGTTGTCGCCATAGTGTATGTCTCTCTTTCCTATCTCGCATTCTCTTTTCATCTCCTCTCAGACCCCTTTACCTGCTATCCACCACCCACAACCAATCCCCCCTCTGCCGTCACTTCCTATCGATATCCCTCTCCGAAATCATCAGCCCCAGATCACCATTACCCCTGATGTTCGCCAATCTTTGGTCCCGATGCGTTCCGAGTACTCTCTCCATGTTCCTCCGGTCACAGACGCTCGTGTTTCATCCCATGTGGTCCCCGAACATCCTGGACCTTTGTTCCCTCACCCCCCCCCATCGGCGTTTACCTCAACTGCTGCTGCGAATACGACAACTCTTCCTGTTTCTATCCGACAGCCTTCCAACCCCCCTGTGCAGCTCGAGCAACCTAATCCCCCAAGTGCTGCCAATGCCAATGTTTCCGCCCCACATCCACTGCATCGTGTCCCCGCTACAGTCCAAACCACCTCTTCCTCTATCGTCAACGACTCTTTGCCGCGAGCATGTTCCCTTGCAAAAGAAGAAAAAGAAGCGACTCTTTTCAGATTTCTCCAGGAGTGTGAAGGGACATGCATGCTGCACAACGTTGTCAATGGCAGCGCGTCCCATAAACTCATTGCTTGCGAAGCATGGCTTACCTTCCGTGCCTCCTATCATTCATTCCGCTCACAAATCCGGTTCTCTGCCAGAGGTTTATGCTATCGCTGCTGCGTCCCAACTTCTCAACAGTTTGATCATCCTTTTCGCTCGAAAAACGACGATACCCCTTGCAGGTTTGACGATATTCTTAAGCCGCTTTCCTGGGTACTTTATTGCCTCACTCCGCTCAGAGATGTTGTTATGGATCAGGCGGGTGTTAGTCCGCAATTTTTTCATTCTTCTCGAGACTATGCCAAGTGGCTTGGGGAGATTCGTCCTGGTAATAATGCCTTGCTCAGCAACTTGTTGGAGGTGTGTCACGCATATATATACTTGCTCGCTCAGAACAGGTTGGTTTCTGTTCCTTTCATTTTATAATGACTGATGTTGTCACAGGATTCCTCGAATAACTCTCGAGGATGTTGTACGTTTTTCTGCTTCTGCATAAGATTCTTTATGCTTGAGAGGTTTATCCTTATAAATAAATATCTCCCATTCGAGTGTATTCAACCACGTTTTCGTTTCTATCCTACTCCTTTTCTTTCTGAACAAGCTGTCATCAAGTAATATGCGAACAACTACTAAACGCCCCACTGATTATGCCTATCCTTTCGGGTAATTACTGACTACATTATTGATAACATCCCGGTACCACTGCTGATTACTATATATCGTTTATTATTGGCGATGTCGCTGGTGTCCTCGGCGCTGGCCACTCCTCTCTATACCTCTCCTTACGCTTCACAGCGCCGTCCTTACCTCAGCGTCGCTCCTCTCGTGGATTTTGAACACGTCCATGGTACTATCAACAACTCGTACATCGTCGTGCTTAACATGATGTATCTTCCTCTCTAATGCAGAGCCACCTCAACTTCCTGCAGTCAGCCCACCAGCCTGAGTCCCTTCTTGGTGACAATGTTACATCCGGACTCTCCCACGTCTATGACCCCCACGTCAAAGCTATGCTGGAAAGTTTACAACGGAGTTCTAGACCAAATACGTAGAATGCCAGAAGTTGTTTTCATAGAGCACGATTCCGGCGTTTGCTCCTTGATATATAGAAATTAGGGTAGTTATTATCACGTTCCGTCCACCACCACTGATAACTACGCTTGTCTGATCATGTTACTAGATGACGTTACTGATCACTAACCTTTTTATGGTATTTACCTCTCACGATCACATTATCTTGTGCGAGCAATGTTCGTGCAACGCTTTCTCTCTCATCGTTCTCCATCGCCACTCGTGATCTTCCAATTCTTGTTGATATGGATGCGCACAGAGGCGCTCTAGGTACGCCCTCGTCTAGTCCATTCGATATCCTGAACCGTGTCCTTTTTAATATTTGATTTCTCCCTAGTCTCTTTATCCCAGCCTGCTCCTATACATGAGCCTGACTGTTAGTCCTCTCGTGTACTAGGGTGGGTTCGATTCCGATCTTCTGCCCTGGTTTCTTTGACTGTCGTGCTTGATATATATTCACGCGGCGTGTTACATCATTTTTCTTTGCATGGCGTGAACGTCATCGCTTCCTGGTTTATCCTTTGGTTATCTTTGCTTTACTTCATGTTATTGTCATTCTATTCGTTGTCGCTATGGTGGCATCCTTTTCGTGCGAGGACTCCACATCGGTTTAAACGCAAATGTTTTACCCACCACTCTAACCAATTCTACTCGCTATCGCGACATTGTCGATCGCCAAAATCTGTAATCTCTATGATATATAGTTGTAAACCTTTGTTTGACGCCTTAATATACCCGATGCTACTTTGTTGTTTCTTTGCATTCAACAGCCTAACTGTTCCAGCGTGTTGCTCAATACCCTCCCCCCAAGACCGTCGTCGGACTTTTAATTCTCGTCTACCGAATCTTTTGCTGTTAACCATTGAGGTACGATGCCCAAGGTCTGTTGCTTACCTACGTTGAAGCCATTCGACTAACGTATTCCAAGTCCCGAGATCGTTCAACTACCAACAAGAGAGCGTATGAGCGTATGAAGGAAAGACTTCAAACGTGTGTATCAGACGTGTTCTCCAACCACATTTGACTGACCCTTTTTGTAGTGATCCCGCTGCTCTCCAGGCCTTCAGGGAGAAAAGACGTGTAGCCCAAAAAGCGTATCGTGAACGTTTGAATGTGCAATCGGTCGCTCCTCGCCATGACGACGGACCCGGTCAATCCTCACTCGTTCACGATCCCCCCCAAGCTGGGCCCTCCTCTGTTCCGATCAACCCCGCTCCTGAAACTGCTCTTTCCTCTATTCCCATCGACCCTGATCTCCTAAACCAACCCTCCCAACCTCCTTGCCCTTCTAGGATATCGTCATCGCCACCGCCTTCTCGTCCCGTCCGGCAACTCGATCTCGTTTCTGGTGTCCGTGGAATTCAAGTTCCTCAGTCTGCCGCAACTATAGAATGGCCCGGCGGTCTCACGACCATTGCTCCCACATTGGAACAAGATAACGGAAATCTACTCGCATTTGACGAGGCATACGTTCGTCGTGTCGCTTCGTTCCCGCAAGCACTTCCTGGAAGCTCATACATTGAGTTCCTCGATCGCTCTTCGTACAAACATCCGTTCGATCTTGTCCTCGACATACGTAAAGCTCTATCGATAGGCCATCCCGTTGTTATTCGTGATTTTGAGGACACAAGTTCTTTCGAGTTCACCGCGGACGGTCTCTTGCGCTCCTTTGGCATATCTCCTAATATGTTGATTGAAATGCATGGTAAGTTTTTATCGTTTCTGCTAGGGTTGTCCTTGACGCTTTCTTAAGACGTAGGGAAGCGCATACATGATGTTCTACATCCCCATGTTCGCGGAACCATGTCTCAACTCATCAGTGGCATCAACGAACCTACCGAATGCCGTTTTACCCTCGATATTCCATTAACCCACCGTGCCATGCCCCCGTCCATCAGGTGCGAGAGCATCCCTTGATCGTTGTCGTGATATTTATAACGAACTCATAGCATGCTCGACGACGGTCTTACTGTCGGATGGAGCCAAACTCAACGTGACATGCCGTTCGAAAAGCGTAAAATTCATGCGGATAACCTCTCCGTCCGTTCGTGGGCATTGGCGCACCAAGCTGGCATTTTTACTTTCCCTCACCATGATGCAGACGGGGAGGTCACTTATGTGGTAGGAATTTCGGGTGTAAAGTTATGGACATTTTATTTCCTCCATGAACCCACGAAGTCCCGCAACGAGATTCTAAAAATCTTTACTCGGCAATGCGATCCCAAAGCATATCAACAACCTGAGATACACGCCGAGACCGTGTACCTTTATCCCGGTGATCTCGTGTACGTTTTTTTTGGCGTCTTCATAGTTTAGCTGACCGCGTCCTTTCCAGTTTCCAACCGCCGGGCCAAATACATTCCGTTTACACGCCTATCGCGTCCTTTACTCTCGGCGGTCATTTCTATTCATATGACACCATCCATCTTACCGAAGTCGCACGTGATTTCGATTTCCTGCGTGACGGAAGTTTTACCAACCAAATTCATCATCATGCGGTAGAGACATTAGCCCAAATGCTTATCGGTCTTCCTCGTTCAGATCCGAACCGCAGTAAGTCGTGATTTGATGTCATTTGTAACTCTAGCTCATTATAATAGAGTTGAAAAGGAACCCTCTCATCGCTCTATGCTCGATGATTCTTCGTCCCGACCTATACAGACTAACCAATCAAGATAAACGACTAACCACCCCGATACTATATGCCCAGAAAATTGCAAGTACTCTTCTCGCATCAATGGGTTACGAAAAGGTAGATGAAGACCATCCGTATTACTCTCTGCGCGATTATCGTGATCCCGGCGAGGAGTTTGGTTGGGTAGATGGTCTTGCGCAGTGGCAATCGATTTGATGGACGTATCACGGTTTCCAAACTGAAAGTTGCTATTTTTTGCTTTTCTTGCACTCCTTTCTTAGTGGATATGTATAGTTTTTCGTTTTAATTAAAGAGTGATCAGTTGTCATCCTATGAAGCGTTCAGCTTTATACAACCAACAACTACTGAACACGACACTCATTATCCATTAGTAATTACTGATCACTTTACTGATCACGATGAAGCACTACTGTGTAGTACATTTGTACCGCCTTAACTAATCACTTTGCTGATCACGTCTGCTACTGATAACGCAGTGATCGTGTGCAACGTAGCGTTGACCACGAAATAGTGAAGTAATATAGATAAAAATTTACTGATCACAGTGTTGTATCGACTAATATAACAGTAACTATTCAATATATTTACTGCTATGCGGATCACGTCTCGCTGCGAAGACTGTACCTAGTCGTTCCATAATTAAACTTGGAATGGTTAATTACCTTACTGACTACAGGATGTCCACCGAGCTATAGCTTCCTATTTTGTTATTACTACACACTTATCCTTTGATTACGCCTATTTGCGGTGTCTCGCACACGAAGTTGTTTGTTTGTGTTTGTTCAGCACTGGTGCTCTTCGTTGTTTATCACCATCATCATCTACGCGCCGTATATGAACTACCAACAATCGTTTAATGGATGTGCATGGAGGCGCTTTAGGTGAGTTGTTTGTTGCTTGATATCGATACGCTTCCCCGGGCTTTCTTTTATTTCTAGGATCCTCATCCTTTATCATATTCCCCAATCGTAGGTTCAGGGTTCTGGGTGGTGGGCGTGCGCACGGAGGCGCTCTAGGTATGCCCCCGTTTAGTTTATCCGATACTCTCTGCACTGGTTCTTTTTGTTTTTGTTTTCTGTTTTCTAGCTTCCCCGACTTTCAGCCTGTTCCTACACGCGTGCCTGACTGTTTGTCCTCTCGTGTGTCAGGACGGGTTCGAATCACCTCACCTTTTCTACTTCTCTCTGACGACGTCAACGTCGTCTTTGATATAATTTTACCCCTCTTTGCTCGGCATGAATACTGCTTTTCTTTGCATGGCGTGGACGTCATGGCTTTTTATTTCGTATTCTATTCTTTATTTCTGTCTCAGCTACGTTATTCTGTCTCAGCTAGTCTTTTCTGCTTCGGCGTGCGCTCTGTGGTCCCCTGTGGCATGGTCCCCGCTGGATTAATCAAGCGTGGGACACAACGTATGGATATAGTAAGTGTTTTGACCACAAACTTTTCGGACAATTTACCAATCTCTTCTTTCAGTTCCATCAAGTACCTTCTCAACCCTGTTCATATATCGTAGAGACTTCACATGTCTACATGTGCGTCTCCTTTTCTACTCTGGAATCTTAGTTCTGATACCATCATATTTAGCCTTGTTTCAAGATATCGAGTTCGACAAATGGTCCACTCTGGCTGATGGCACTATTGTCCTTTCTGAGAATGCGCCCTACATTCCCTGCCCCGTTTCCGATGACGAACTACCTTTTCCCCGCGCCGATGGATCGTGGGGTCCCCACGAGATCGCTCTATTGCCACAGGCATATGACCCTGAACATCCCTACCTTTCTCATATCCTCGTCGACGGTCATCACTGTTTTCGCCTGCCACATTCCGTTACTTGCCACCGGTTCAAAGACAGCGATTTTTATCGCTACCCACCCCTTCCTCGTCGCGGTTACATCAAAGAGACCATCGTTTCCATGTGGAAAAACGAGATTTACTCTTACCGACAGCGCGTTCTCCGTTTGTATGACGAATTGCAAGCAACTCACCCCGGTCTTTACAAAGCTCCCACAATCGCCATCGGGCGTGCCGAGGATACTCTTTTTATCATAACTCACAACACTATGTCGTATCGTGACGCCGTCGAGTACAGTCGCGGGCTACAGCGTTTCGTTGCTGAGATCCAAGCTTTCCTTATCTGGGGGAACAAGATTCTTGGCCATTCTTTGAATGACAGCGAGCCTGTCCGTCAATGTTTCCGTGGCGCCTATGTCACCTCGTTGGCCGATTTCAAATATCTCTCCTCCTGTGGTGTCCCCGCCTTTTATCTCACTGGTTTATCCTCTTCCGAATTACCCTCTTCCCGTTATGTTCGCATCACGGAGCTCGCTTCTCTCTGCGAGCTCCGTACGTGGACCGATATCAACGTCATACGACAATACAGGGATGTCATCAAAGGGAAACTTTTACATACCAAGCACCTTATGTTTTATCCTCCTCACGTCGATCGGTCTGATCCCCTTGCTTTTGAACGTGCTGCTCGGGGTTATGGCCCTCGCCAGGATAAATCAACTTTTGATCGACGCTTAATCATAGATTCCTTTATTCTCGCTGGTCGTGGTCAGTATACCCAATGTCTTTCTATTTTCCTTTATTGATGTTAGGTTAAGCAGCCAAAACCCCTATACCTCGCAAACCCAAACCTCAAGACAGCGACTGGCGTCGCCAAACCAAGAGTATTCGCGAAGAGTGGCCTACTTGGGGCTGTGACTGGGATTACTTCTGGCATTACCATGCTACGCGTGACGGTCTTCCTCAACACATTTCCCCCGAATCTCCTGTTCCGTCACACGGCGCGCATTTCATGTACACCGTTCCACCCGTTCACCTCCTATCCAACGTCCAATCCGATGAAAAACGCGCCAGAGTATGTTTTACCTGGGTTTGTATGCGCCGTATTTGGTTGCTTCGTTATCAAGACTACCGCCTCAACCAATCTTCGCAGCTCGTCGTCACGACAAACAAGAACTCCCCTCCCTCTCCATTCCATCTTCATACCCAAACATGGCGTGACGTTTTATCAGGACATTGGTGGCGGAAGAACAGCTGGCCCCAACAATCTGATTTCGATCATCGCGTGTTCTGGCGCTACGGTGGTTCACAACTTCTTGGCTTTTCGCAAGAACAATTGGAGAAAGAACAAGGCGATCCTACTGACGCGTATTACTCTGTATCTGACGATTTATCTCCTCTTATCTCCCACGACCGTCGGTTAGAGCTCAAGGATTTTGAGAACAAGGCGCTTTGCAACCTAGTCGTTTACGATCTTGCGCTCACCAATCATAAAGTTCAATTCGAGGAGACTGACGATTTCGTCATGCATATAGACGGCATGTCACTCGAAGACCGTAATGCTCGTGTCGAAGCGCGTCAGGACTTGTTTCGGTCATCCTGGGATATTCCAACAGTTGCGTTCCCGTGGCATGATACCAGCTGGGAATCTACTCCCAATTGGAAGCAAGCCATCCCGTGGTATACTCGCTTTCGTTGCCTTCTTTCATCTTGGCCTCGCGAAAATGATCTAGAAAATATCGATTGGATTAAGAATCTCTCGGACTTGGATCGATGGCTCTTCACAGACTATAGTCGCAGCCTTGTTATATTTTATCGTCGCACAGTCATGCATGTTTTGGGTGTCGCGGTCGCTCCTCTTTTACGCTACCCTTCCGTTGATAGTGTCGATCCCATCTTCTTTTCCGTGTAGCATTTTTTCACGTGATTCAAGACCGTCGCGACTCGTCATATTGAGTTTCCGATTGTCTACCTTCCCCCTTTCCTGTTTACCAATACCTCCTGATCTCCCGTCCATTTTATCATAATTCGCGTACCTGTACAACATGCCCCCCGAAAGATTGAAACCTCGACAAGCTCCTGATCATCAACCTTCTGCACGACACTTTTTCTCCGCCGTAGTCGAGAAGCGTGAGATCGATGTTGGCATGCTCGACGAACAACAGCGATCCGTACTCAACAAAGTGCTTTCCGGCGAAAGTATCTTTGTCACTGGTGCTGGTGGTTAGTTTCACGTCGTCTGCATGTTCCGCTCTAATGGCTTGTATTTAGGATGCGGCAAGTCGTATTTACTACAAGTCATAATCGACGCCCTACAACAAAAATTTGGTTATGCTTTTATGGTCGCTGTCACGGCAAGCACTGGCATGGCTGGGAGTAGGATCAATGGTTAGTCTTCTCTTTCTGATCCATATTACCAGACTTAGTTCTGTCCATCCAAGGGCAAACGATTCATTCATGGGCTGGGTTGACCGGAACAGAGGCAACGTTAGCAGATGCGTTGAAGCGAATCAAGTCTAGCCCACAGTCTGTCTTGAGATGGAACGAGGCCAAGGTTCTCGTGTGCGATGAAGGTATGTCCACACCCATTTTCTCAGCATCTTTCTCATCAACCATCTTTCTTTTACACCCCATTTATTTTCACGTGATCCTTTCCATCACACAGTCTCGATACTTGAGGCGGTCAAGTTCGATATCATGGAGGCTGTCGCTCGGGAAATTCGCGGTCAGGATGTGCCGTTTGGTGGTTTGCAGGTGAGAATCATTTAACTGCACAAGTCCATTGCTGACGTGCAGTAGCTCGTCCTCTCGGGTGATTTTTTGCAGTTACCTCCAGTCGTTTCTGAAGGCCGAGCTTTATTCGCGTTCCAATCCAAATTATGGTCGTCTGTGATCAAATCACAGGTCCTGTTGAAGACTGTATATAGACAACACGATCGAGGTATTTACTTCGTCATCATCTACGGTCCCGTAACCTTTTAACCCACCTCATGATATTTACCCTTTGTCAGACTTTATTCGTGCTCTCAATCAGTGTCGCGTGGCGAATTTGGACGACGAGACTGTCCGTCTTTTCTCGAACCTATCCCGTCCCATCCCCAAGGACTTTTTACCGCAATGTCAACCGGTGTACTTGTTTTCCACTCGCCAAGAAACCGACCAATTCAATAAATGTCGCCTCTCGTCCATCGAATCTCCTCCGGTCGTGTTCGAATCCTGCGATTGGGTTAGAATCAAAAAAGCTGAGCCTCTGTTGCGGACCTTACCAGTCGATTCCTCCGTCAAGTTGAAGATCGGTGCTCAAGTCATGCTCGTACGAAACATTGACGACGGGCTTACGAATGGTACCGTTGGTATGGTGAAAGGTTTCTATACCTATAAAGCAGCCACCGGGGACCGTTCGTATCAGAAGAAGATTGGTTTTGTGCGCAACATTCAGGTCTCTGAGCAGGGCATTCCTGTGTCGTGTTCGGATATCGGAGGTGGCTCATCCGACAAATCAGTGGCTTATCCCCTCGTCGAGTTCTACATATCCAATCAATCGGAACACGTTCTCATCCTTCCAATCGAATTCCAAGCAGATTTGAACGGCGACGCTGCTGTTAAACGCGTCCAGGTGCGAACCGTCAACGTGTCCTTAATATCCATGCAACTGATGATGTGCAGATTCCGTTAGCCTTGGCGTGGGCCATCACTATTCATAAAAGCCAAGGTCATTCTTTCGAAAAGGTCGTTGTCGATCTCTCTCGTGTATTTTCTCAAGGTTAGTCTTTTTTTGTTCAGCGCTCTTCCTTATTGATGGGTATCACACAGGTCAGGCCTATGTTGCGCTTTCTCGTGCTCGCACCATGACCGGCCTTCAAGTGAAAAACTTTTCTCGTAAAAAGGTACTTTTATCGCCAAACGAGTGGTCGTCCATGGCTGACGACTTTTTAGATCATGGTTAGTAGCGTCGCAACCCAGTGGTACAAGGACACTTTTGGGGAGGTGTGACGACACACGTCCGGGCCTCCTGATCCCCTTTTATGGGCGCGTTTGTCTGGTTCGGGTGTGACGTTTAAAATAGAAGCCCTTTGTACCTTTTATTTCTTTCCTCTCGACCCGGTTGTCAGGCAGTGCTTTCATCCGATGTCGTGCTTCTTTCATACTTTTCCGAGCATCGTATACCTCCAAATTCTGTCCAAACCCATCAGGAATACGAAATTTCCCCTAACGACATACCTCTCACCACGACCTTCAGACCCCGATCATACCGACTCTTCACACAAGTTCCATAGAAGTTGTGTCATGTTCGGTCAATCCAGAAGCATCGGCACTCGAGTCACCGTCCTGTGGTCATGCATTCAAATCCGTCCGCGATGCGTATTATCAGACGCGCGTGTGTTACAAGCACTCTTGGATCCTACGATCGTTCTATACATCATCGTTCTTTTACGGAGTCGATTTCGTCGATGACACCAGATTATATGATGTTCACTGCTACATCGTTCCCTTTCACCTTGTTACATCGATCTCGCGATCACCGACGCTCTACGGCAAAGTAGCATGCAATTTGCAATCCAAGTTTGTGCGACCCAAGCGCGACGCATCGGGTCTCGTGCGTGTCACCCGGACTTAAATACCTCGTAATAGGGCCCTCTCCTCCCACCTCTACTTTATCCCGCTATCTACCCTTCATGTCGCTCGATGAACACTTTGTTATGCAGGTTTGTTCGTCTCCCTCTCTTTTTATTGTCGTTGACATGTCTTCAACAGGCTAACGAATTAGAGGACGCGTTTTCGAGTTCTCATCGCTCCCTTACTCACTTCGGTATAGGATTAGGTCGTATTTTGCGACGTTTCAGCGTATTCAACATATCCATTGAATCATCGCGCACGCTTCCTTACGCTTCCTTCGATCTCTCTCCCCTCTCGCGCATCGCTCTTGTAATCTACTCTCATTTTGACCGGATTGTCTCCCTCCTCATCCATGTCGATTCCTCCCTCCACGATTTTTCGAGAATCGTACGATCAGCTTTTCACCATCTTTCCTTTTCTCATACCGTCTTGGCGTCATCGGGCTACTCTCAAGCAGGCGTACTCCGGTCTCTGGATTTTTCGATCATCCATGAACTACGTCAGATCCAAGGCCATGCTACGGCAGTCTTGTCTCTTTCTTTGCCTGACATTTCGGGTTCTCACTACGCGAAAGACGTGCATCACCATATAGAAATTCAATGGAACGCCTTTTACGGTATCCTTTTGGACCTTCAAGACGATTTCAACGGTTTCGTCAAATCAATCGAACACCTTTTACCTCTTGCGAGAGAACTGATCGATGGATGCATGTCAGTCATCGCTCCTCTTAACCTTCGTTTAACTAATACTGTGACAGGAGCTACGTGTCTGCTGAAGGTTACAGCATGTACCGTGATCTCCAACTCACGTTCGATTCTAACTCTTCCGACCACGATGACGAATCCACTTTCTGTACATCCCACAACTCGGAGCAGTCGTAGATCCTCTGCATGGTTATCGCATGGACATGCTTTTTTTTTGTACGTGTTGTCTTGATACCCTATTAACTTCACGTCATGATTTCATTTGTAGCATAATCAGTATGGTGATCAGTGCTCTATTGTCTGAGTTTTAATTGTACGCTTAGACACCACCGATTTTTCATCTTCTTGTTGCGTCAACAGTGTTATTTCGCCCACCTTCCGACGCGTGTCATACATCCATACAACATGATCTCTCCTTCAGAGCTTCAAAAACTTTGCATCCAACATAACCTTTCGCCCATCTTCTTTAGGAATCCTGGCACGAATGATATCGTCGTTTCTCTTGACGGGACTTATCCTAAACAAGGGCTCAGTACCCATCTATCAGAAGACCTGAAGTTGTGGTCAGAGGCTCCCGATTACCCAGATCCCCACCACCCTTGGCGACCATATATCCCCGGCATTTGTGATGAAACTCCTGCTCACCTCCGTTGGATCAACTGGCGTTTGTTTCGGTTCGAGGCGTATCGGATGGTCACGAGTTCTCGACCATATCAGCTCACGGAAGAAGCATCCATCAATATCGTTCGCTCGTTTGCGCAAATCTCAATGATTCGTCAAGAAATCACTCAACTCTTCCCTTGGCTTTCCAATTCCAAATTCTCTCTCCCTCCACTTCCTAGCCCTGATCTCCTGCAGACCAAGGAAGATCCAGGAAGTGTCGAAGCTTCTATCCGCCGAGCTGGACTAGAAGCTCTCGATGTCGTCGGCCTCTGCGTCTTTTGTTTCTATCACCACCCTGATCCCCTCCATCCGTCGTCCCTTGACGACATTCTGCCTTGGTCAAGACAATCACTTCGTGGTGTTGTCGTTGACCTAGAGACCACGACCTTACTAGATCTCGCCGCTTACATTCAGCATCGCGTCCCCGTGTATTATGTCTACGGTCATGAGGAGTCCACTCCATTCCCTGCTCAACTGATCAACGCCAAAGATAGAGATGGCGAACTCGAAAGCTCATTTCGTGCTTTTGTGTCTACTCGCAGAGCGTCCAAGGTCAGGGCTCGCACTGAGCGTCAAGAAGCGCGTCGGGCCGACCCTTCTGGAACTGCGCCAGTACAACCAGGAAAGAAGCGTTTTTTCTTGAAGCACGACAATCGCTTCAAGCAAGTAAGCAAGAATTCGTTCAAAGGTTTGCATGGGCGAATCACCACACACAATCTCCCTACCGGTATTGTCGAAATTCTCGACGTCGATGAAGATCCTACGGACGACGAAGGATTTTCTGACATGAACCCCATTCCAGATATGCTTTTCGTGCGCCGAAGGTCATCGACCGGTCAATCGTCTTACACACGTCCTCCGCTATTGTCTACCCCCTTCACTTACAGTGAAGGCGAGCCAGGATGGACATCGAGAATCCCTTCTTCTAACCCCTCTCGTCGGCGCCGATTTTCTCCATCATCATCTCGACAGCCCCCTTCACTTCTTGAATCGTTCACAAGGCAAGACAGTCGTGACGGTTATGCGAGAACCCCCATTTCTCGTTCACGTTCACGCTCCCCTTGGCGTCAATCCCAGTCCCCTCCGTATTCGCGTCGACTGCCTCATTGCTCAAAGCCTCAACACCTACCTCGTTGCTCGCGGTCTCCTCATCCTCCATGCCATCGCTCGAAATCCCCATCGCTTCACACACGCTTTGCCAGACCACAAGATTTCTCTCCTCCATCTAGTCGTCATTCCCTTCATCGTGATGTACGTCTATTTTTCATTGTTATCCACCCATCCAACTCAAACGTTTCATCAGGATGTGCTTCAACGTCGTTCGCGTTCAAGTGACCGCCGCTGGAAATCTCCTCAACGATCTCCCTCCCCGATGCAGGCTATCCTACCTGATCACCGTCCCGAATCTCCTGCTTGTTTAACCCATGTTCCTACCGACCTCCCGCCTTCTCCCATCCATATGGTCAGTTGTAGTCTCTCCTCTCGTTCATTATTAATAGCTTTTCAGGTACCAACCATCGAGCCTTGTGTGTCCCCGAATAACTCCTCACGCGATTCTCAAGATTCCCCAATGGTACATTTATTTTTCGATCATTCTACATATCTAATACTTTACAAGGACGATTTCACCACCTCTGAAGAGGTCTCGCCTATCGATCTTTCCGTTTCCACCCCAATTTCAGAGGCCCGCTGTGGTCAGGTTCGTCTTTTCCTTTCATTTCAGGCTTTAGCCTAAACTGTCTGTCGCAGCTTTCACAGATTTGCCCTGAATCTACAAGATCTCTCGCATGGTTACTAGGACAATTCCCTGAAGATTACCTCACGCTCCCCGCTCCTCTCGTTGTGACGATCCCATTCATTGTCCCTACTGGTTGTATCCTTCGGACTCCTGCTCGAACAGAATCTTGTCTTCGACTATGGGTTCTTGAACGTCCTGATAGTCCCTTGTCTACCGCCATCCCTTCTCTTCTTGCTGGAGGTTTCTCTTTTCGGATCTTAACTGTGACACCTACTGCATCGGTCTCCCTACCTCCGCTTTCCGGATTACAACGCTTGAATCGTCGCGGCTTGAATGTTGAGTCCGCTTATCGCTCAAATCTAGCCAATATTCTCTCTCGACCTAATGCTCGTCGTTTCATCACTTATGGTGGACTGTTGTGGCGTCTGGCCCTTCATTACTCGGAAACCTTAACCTCCCAGGATCTTGTTACTGCGGCCTTGAACGGACCCTCAATAGCTGCGTCCCTTGTTGAACCCGGTCTCTACGACGATGATATCTCTGATGAAGACATTGCAACACTTCTTGGGACAGCCACCGACAATTCGACAATCTGGCCTCTCGAAGATGTATTTTATTCCAGTGATCGATGGGTTGGGCGCTGGACACCGGACAACGAATCTTGGTTTCAGAAACATCTCCTCAATATATCCACTGGTTTCACTGGTTGTTTTAGAACTCGTCGTATGTGGTTAAGGAACGGTTTCCAGGTTCGCCGGCAAGCTGCGCAAAACATGGTTGGGTCCGAAGAATATGCGAGGAATGTCTGCCTCCAGCATGATGTCGAGTTTTCTTCATTTTCTTTTGGTCGATTGATGAATCTATGATATCATATTATTTCTTATTCGTTGTGTCATGTTTAGTATACCGCTTTTCACTTTAACATACAACGACGTGTGGACAGTATTTGACTTGGCCATGACGGTTTTGTAAGTAATGAGGTCAACCCTCGTCAGTCTTGTCTCTGCCATGGTCAGTATCATTTCCAGTTCTGTTAGGTTAGTACTCAGCGATCAATGTAGATCATCGCCGTGGTCAGTATGGTGATCAGTATCGTTGTCAAGTAGTGATCAGTGCAGATCTCTTTGTGGACGCCGTGGTCAGTATTGTGGTCAGTATCGTTGCCTGCTTCGCGTTCTGTTGCAGTCCATTCTCTACACTCATCCCGGCAGGTATCCACTAAGCCATCCCATTCCATGGCCGATCTCCAACGTTCCCCTAGCACCGAATCCACCATCTCTCGCACATCGGATGATACACTTGTAGATGATTCATCTCCCAGCTTCTTCACCTTTGTTTCCATTTCTATTTCCCGAATTCCCTTTCTTCCCCGTACACAAACTGCTCTATTTCAGGCCGTCATCGATGTATTCGATCGTCTCGAGCGCTCCTGCGAAGTTTGCTACTTCCTCCGAAAGTGTCATCCCATCGTTATTGTTCAGCCTGGCTTGTCTGGAGGATGGGAGTGGGCAGGACAAGACAATCACATCTTCGAAGCGCAAAAGTGTCCTTGGCAATTGCTGCAGCCATTGATTCTATATGAAGACTTTGAACACCAGGTTCAAGATTCTATGCGTCAGCCATGTTTGGGAGACAAGGACCTGGCTATATGCGCTCATTGTGCACAGCCTCGGGATGGCGCCGAACCCCATCCACGTTGTCTGTATGGTCGAAGCCTTTTTATGATCGCATTCATGATCTGGAGAGCTCGGCCCATCCGTGATCATGTCTTTTCCTTTCTGTTCCTCTGCTCTAGCATCAATATTCCCGACCTCAGATCAAGCTCAGAATACGCCAAATGGCTAGGATTACCTATCTTTTTTGGTTCAACCCTTCGTCACATCCATCTTGTCGTCGTTGTCTATCGTCTCTTACGGGATCACGACGTCCTTCCTTTGTATGTCTTTTTGTGAAGTATGTCATTCTAATCCTGTCTTTCTCCACTCTAGCCTCCAGCTTCCTCAAGTAGACGAAGACGTTACTTGTATCCATAGCAGCATCCTCTTGACATGAATTCGGTCCAGTCCAGATAGCTCGAACATTCCGCATACCTAGTTTGGTATGTATTTTCTCATTCAAGCCGTACCTGCTACCACTATGTTCATCTCAGCGGGGAACTCTTTGATGCTTTATTATTATTGTTATTATTACCGTCACTATTCTGCATTCACTCACGTTTGTTCATTGCATTGGACCGTTTTCCTGTTTCCGATCCTTGTTTATATGTAACATGCTCTGATGCGACAACTTGAAGCATACGTTATCAGTACTAGTTACCAGTTTCCTCTCTTAAGCTTAGGAGAGACACCCTTAAACCAGACAGTTTTGAATTCACGATGCGACACGCCCGATTCGACAGATATGGCCTCAATGCGTCCGTTCGACTTGGTAACTCGATCTTCTCGTATGGACTCGACTGAGTC
The DNA here is from genome assembly GCA_038090915.1 of Boletus eberwhitei. Taxonomy (NCBI): domain Eukaryota; kingdom Fungi; phylum Basidiomycota; class Agaricomycetes; order Boletales; family Boletaceae; genus Boletus; species Boletus eberwhitei. The sequence goes on from JBBPNO010000399.1 coordinate 23,613, forward strand.
TCCTAGCCAGCGATCTGAGTCGTCCACGACGACGTGGTGGGTTGGCAGGCTCTGTAGGGCGCCTGTTGTTATTGCTAGGTGGTATGGGTGGCCCAGGTACGTCGTCCGCCGTGCGTTGGTACCGTTCATGCTGATTGGCCTCCCCCAGCTAGCATTTTCGTATTGACTCGTTTCGAGTCGCTACATGCGCCGCTTGTTGCGCCATCGTTACCACACCATCACCTATGTCTTAGGACCCCGTTGCGAATACTTTGGCACTGTGCTTCGTCCTCCTCGCCTCTCATCGCTTCCTCCTCATCTAATCGGCTTCCTAGCCCTGGATCTCAACGTAGTGTGTTCGTTTCGACGATGCACTCATCACTGGCCTTCTTGGGACCTGTCCCATCGCATATATCGTACCCCGGTGCCCGAGACACCTCCTCTTTTGTTTTGCAGACTTTTCCGCTTGTCGAGTTTTATATATCAAACCGCACGGAACATGTTCTCGTCCTCTTCACGGAATTCAAAGCGGATATCAACGGTATGGTTGCTGTGAGGCGCGTACAGGTAAGACCTGTTCTCGCAACTATTCATGCAGCTCAATGGCTATTCAGATTCCATTGACTTTAGCATGGGCTATTACCATTCACAAAAGCCAAGGTCACTTGTTTGAAAAGGTCGTTGTTGATCTCTCTCGTGTATTTTCCCAAGGAAGGTGTTTTTAGTCGTGTCTTATTTTTTATTCATGTATTGTGCAGGTCAAGCTTATGTCACACTGTCCCGTGCCCGCACCATGACTGGTCTTCAAGTTAAAAACTTTTCCCAAAAAAAGGTTCTCTCTTGTCGTTGGCCGAGTGGTCTTGCGTTGCTAATCGCTATCAGGTCATGGTCAATAGTACTGCACTCCAATGGTACAAGGATAAATTCGGGCACGTGTGATTGCTTGTTATTTGGGTCTTTTGTTGCCCTTTTTGAATCTGGACACGTCTATTACCCTCGCTTCTTCCCGGTCCTTCTGGTTGTCCTAAGAAGCCTGCGGTCCTAGATTTTCCATACGTACCATGCATTCGTTGCTCAACCTTCTTTTTCTCTTTTATTGAGAAGTTCCTCCAAAACGTACACGGCAGGCATCACGCTCTGCATAATTGTGATTGAAGCTTATGCGGGTGTTCTAGTAGTGTGGACACGCCGCTTTTGAAGAGTCGATTTCGTCGGTAAGATCTTGATCAGATCAGATCCCGATCCTGAGGGCAAGTCTCTGCGCCATTATCTGTTCCTCCCTCTCAGCTCTCCAAAGTTGTGGCTGTTCCTTTGCGAGTATGTTTGTTTCCGTCAAGATCACAAGATGAAGCGTAAAACCGTCAAGTCTTAACCCTCAACACTGACCAAAATCTCGAAATCGTTAGTCGGTGGGTGTGACATGACCTTTTCTAGAGCATGCTTGCAACTGGCTCCAAACGTCAGAATCCCCGACATAGTAGACGACATCCGTGTCCTTCTCGGTTGGGGTGTCCTCGAGCAACTCTTGCGCAACGGTACCAAACGTGCGTCATCAACTCCGCCCTCACCTTTCCATTAGCCTTTTTTGAAGAAGAGGTCGCAGGAATGCCCTCAATGACCTCCAACACCTCCTCCCCCAAATCACCTCCCAACCATTTATCTCAACATTCCATGGTCGTTTCGACACCGCGGTCATTCCTGGCCCTCACACCACCTATCCTATCCTTTCCAGCACCTTTAATAACTCTGGTGTGACCCAGATTGCCCTCAATGACCTCCAACCCTCCTCCCCCAAATTACCCCCAGAT
>JBBPNO010000400.1:0-25303 GCA_038090915.1 Boletus eberwhitei
TATGATCTTTTTGAAGGGTGGCAATCCATAGACTAACATTTATTTCAATATTGTTGAACTCCTTGATCAGCAAAACATCTTGATATTGACTGTACCTAGTATATTCTTGTTTGGGTAGTAAAATTAGCATTTCATCAATCACAAATATTGCTGAGTATACTTTCATCTAGGTACTCATACAAAGTGTATATCTTATATACATCATGGATAAAACAAGCATTCAAAAAAGAAAGAAGGTTGTTGTAGAGTCATTAATACTTCTGGAAATGTAGCATTGACTTCTATGCAGATAGAAGCAATGGAAACTTTGAAATAATTGGTTTTCCCAGATTTTTGCCTTGTCTCCCATGATTAGAACACCATAAGCTAGGGGAAATTTTACCTCCTAGACAAAACAGTATCTAGATATACTATATATAATTCAGTTGGATACTTAGTGTAACTAAGTGCACAGGTTATTTGCCAATTCTCAACAAATGTTGCTAAATTGGAATTGATAAAGTTTGAAGAGAGGTTTGGTTAGTAAAGATCTTTAGTAGTGTAAACACATATAAAGAAGTGTAAATACTCTTAAATATTTGCTAGTCAATACTACTAGATTGCTAGGCTTTGTAAGGAACTAAAAAGTCAAATTAGTCAATTGCTATGAAAGGCAATGACTTTGTGGCTGTTAATTTGGCAATATGTTGGATTGCTGAGATATTGAGATGTTCCAGATAAGCTGGATTTGGTTCACACTTCACTTAGTTCACTTAGATTATTATGATACTATAACACAATATTTTATTGTGATGCTAAGGAGAATGTATTTTAAAGCTTGCTTGGCTGTACTATCACTTATCCCTTTAGGTGGGTAGTTAGCAGAGTAGCAGGAATATTTAGATTCTAGTAGATATTCCCGTTTGTTGTCCTATTTAGGATTTTCTTCCATAAACTGTTCTATTTCACTTGTGCACTATTGGCTGCAAGTAGATATTTTACTTTGATATAACTAGCAGTCTAATCTATAGAATGTGTGTGAGACAAGTTCTTCTTTAGAGAAGTTTCTCTAAGAGACAATTCTTATGAGAGAAAATAGCTACTTTCTAAGTGGCCTAAAGGGCTATTCTTTTATACATAAATACATGGGCTTGGATAGCCAATCAGATGGGTTGGCTGCTTGCAAATATCAAGGGATTGCTTATGAATGCTAAGAGATTCCTTATAAATACCAAGTTTTTGCTGACTAATGTATAGAATACATATGATATAGATATGTATATCACAATGAAAATACAAGCAACAATTAGGTACAAGAGCATAAATGCCCACAATATGTACAAATAGTAGTAGGCTGCCTTTGGGGGATCAAAACTGTGACCTTTGTATAGTTAGCTCATTATTGGAAGAAATGAGATACTTGACATTTGTCAAGCTGATCAGCTTAGTGCTTCATCCACCCCATTCTCAAATGTCATGATATGCCAGTGATGCTTCAGATATAGATATTAGCAGCCACCTCTTTGGAATGAATAAGTGCCATATGGATAAGAATCAATTGCAATATCAATGAGATTGTTGCAAAACATCTCAAAAAATCTGCTAATAACCTGAGATATTGGTAATCACATCAAACATGTATATAAAAACAAATATATATCATAGGTTTACTCTCCTTAGAAAGATAATCATCTAAAGCAATGCAGCAAAAAATATAGCCAGTAGTGATTTTGAATGCTTCAATCCACTATGCATAAGCACATAAAGGACAAAGATATTGCTTATTCTCATTCAAAGAATACAGATAAAAATGCAAAACACTTATATAGATAGAGTTCAGATCTCCAAGAAAACAAATTGAATTATAATCACCACCATATTAATTGATTTTTCTGAATGGTAAAGTCAATATTATACATAACTTGTCATCTCTTGTCTCAACAACAATATCACAAGACTGGATCTTGAGAACCTCATCAATATGTAGTAAGCATATAAATACAAGAGTATAAATAGAGTGAAGTTGAAGTCAGGCCAGCTTACCAGCCCAAGAATCATTCTCCTAGTTCTTGAGATCATGGTTATGGTGGTAAAGGTTATAAAGAATTTCTTATAATTCAATAAGCTGTGTATCATATCATGCTATCAAGTAAACAAAGAACATATGGAAGTGATAGATCTTGCACTAAGTGCATTTTCTCCAGATTGGACCTGAATATATATAAATGTAAATAGATATATTTGAAAGGCTTTTCAAAATTTCACCTATGAAGACTACTCATATAAACTGATACCTGGGAAGAAATGGATGGATTACCAAGATACTCCCCATCCTCTTCTCTCCATACAGTATTTCCCAAGCCACGAATGTGCCCAAATGCATAAGCCATTGTTAGATACACACATTGTTGTACATAGCTATAGGAAAGTTATATCTCTTTCAGTGGTCTTTAATCACCATGGAAAGACAAAGAATTTCCACCAAATCAATCATTGTGAAAGTCTACTGGATTGAAAAATAATCAAGAAAATCTTATGCATCTATAATTCATGCAGTTATATAAAATGGTGCATTTGGACTTTGGATGGAGGAAAAGAAGATATCTTGGATCTGTACATTGTAAAATCTTCTTGTATCAAGAAGAAAGGGCATTGTGTCATGAGACTATTCAATATAATAAAATATATTTAGAAAATAATATCAACAATAAATTACACTCACCATTGATATTCCATGTTTGTTCCCTTAATAATAGCCTTGGAAGTATACTGGATTGATGGAAGAATATGGACTAGTGAAGGCTCTAAATCTGAGTTGGTGCCAGAGTTGACATCACCCTTTGCTCCATCATGCTCAAGGGTGCCTTGCTCAGCTTCCAGATCTAGCCCAGCATCCATGATATCAAATCATTATTCTGAGGAAAGTTCTGTGACTTGTGTAATGTCCAAGTACCTAAGCTTTTGCAGAAGATTAGAGAGAGACATAACAGGGTCTATGTAAATGGTGTATAGGCAAGGATAGTAAATGAGCTGTAGGGCAAAGAGTTGGGTGTTGTATTAGCCAACCTACAAGGCCTTCCTATAAGGCTGCCCTAAGATTGAGGGATATATAAATGGTATTGCAAATGATCTGGGCCTTTGTAAATATTATTATTAGTTGTAATATTTAATCTTTCATTGGTATGCAAAGGCTGAGCACTTGTCTACATCCTGGATGCTGTTGAAGATGAAGATGAATCCAATACTCCTCTTAATATTGGACTTGTACCATGGATTGAAGCTTTTTCATCAGACAAAGAAGAGATGGATGAGGTAGACAATGGCTTATGATTTTGTTTGCATTATACTCATACTTTGTAACTTCTTGGAGATTATTTGAAAATATGTGTTTGATGTCCTATACTGACATTTTACTAGATTTGGGATACTAATAAAAGAGGTAAATTGGAAATTGGAATGAAAATATTTGGCTTTTCATATATAGGATTTTGTACAAGAAGACTCATGAGAGCAACAATAACATGGTCATCAGATTTGACTGATATGAATTGATTGGAACTACAAGCCCCAAGCAGCTATACAAACTTATAAGACTAACTTGAAGTAAAGGGTCTACTATAATATCAAAAAGTCCACTGCTTCTTTACACTAGTGAACTGCTCAGAGCCACCCCAAGCAGGGTACTTCATAAGCCCTCTGCCTTTCACCTGCTGCTCAAAGGCCAAGCGGTTAACAATGGTTTTTTTCTAGAATTGATACCAAGGTAATATAAGGACTATAAGGTAGATCACATAGGTTGCAATAGAGGTCAGAGTGGAATGTTGTTACATCAGATGCTGGTAGTAGAGTCTGGGACTAATTGAATAAGGGCAAAGTGAGAATCTTTGTCTATTATGTGATTATAATGTTAATACAAACTAATTTGAATGGTTTAATATCCTTTGCTTCTGAAAAAGAGTCCACATGTCAATTAGTTAAAGATTCAAAGTGAAGGGGAAGAAAAACACTGTATTTAAAAGTCTAGTTGCTATCTAGGCTTTTATTGTTCTCATTCATATATTGGCATAGGAAGAAGGTATATAGGCTTATATATTGCAATGATGCAGGTTGATATCATCACTATGAATGGAATACAGTCAACAAATTCTTTTCTTCCCTTCAAAGTTGATTTCCACTTAGAGTTTTATTGTAGTAGTAGTGATTTCAGTCTATAAGCTATTGTTGAAAAGCATAGGCATGGAGACTGTATGAAGTATATTAGGAAGGACTGTGCTAAATATGGTTTCCAAAAGTACAGCTATTTGGTGAATAGGTTTTTGAACATTATAATGATTCCAGACTCAGATGTATGTTTCTTTCATATATTTCACATTGCTCTTGCCAAATAAGATATTGCTTATCTTTCATTTAGTAGGAAGGCTTGACCAATTCAAAACCTGATGTAGATCTTGAATAGCAAGCTCCTGGAAACTCCAAGAAGCCAGTGAGTCCCCAGATATGGCCTGGATTGAAGATTGGGCTATATTAGCTTCATTTATGGAAGACAAACCAATAGTATGAGAGACAAATGGGATACTGTATGGAGCATCCAGAGTAAGCCATATGTTATGAATGATGATATGCAGTGGACATCTAGGACCAGGCTGGGCATTCTATAATTATGAAATATTCATGATTTCATGACAATTGATGGTTTGAGCCAATAGTTCCTCCTGTTTGGAAAATGTCTTGAGTAGACTTGGTACTGAAATGACCAGATTAACTCCTTCACATATGGATGGTGAAGGTGCAGGTTCTTTTTATGAACATTTATTAAGTTTGGGACAGCATTACTTGGCCACATTGAATCTAGAAGATTTGGATGCACAGCTACCATATAAGCCTAGCACAAGCATATTTCTCACTGGTAGAATGCTCATGTACTCCATTTTCAGTGGTTAGGAGTTAAAAGGGTGGTGATTGCCCATTATTCTAAAGATAATGTATATGATTGACTTGATGTTTTCAGGTCCACTTTACCAACCTATTTGGACTGGTGGACTCTACATGGTAGTAAAGTTTAGCAGTTCACTTATAATTCAATAGGCTTTGTATATGAAATATACTACTGGCACATTTAGAGTTTAGAGTTTAACTTGTAATTAAGCAAACAGATCATATGATTAGCCTGGAATGGCATGGTATCATGTGACTATTAAAATTATTTGCAATAATAGATGAAGAGATTATGTTGGACAGATTTAGCAACCTAAAACTGAGCTAGCATCAAGAAATTTAATAGGATCCAATCTACTGTGGATATTAAGGGAGGGAACTCTGAGCCATGCTTTAAAGGAAGAATTTACTGCCTAAAAGGTAGTTAGCATTTGGAAATGAATTGGACTACAACTTATTGAGAAAATGTTCAAGGAGAGCATAATTGCACCCACATCACCATATATCCTGTTAATTTCCAAAAAAGGATGCACAAGAGGAGCACAATTGCATTCACATTACTGCATGCCCTGTTGATATATCAATTTCCAATAAAAAATGCATAAAAGGAGTGCAATTGCATCCATATTACTGCATATTGTGTTAATCCATCAACTTCCAATAAAGGACGTGTAAGAGGAAGGCAATTATATCTACATCATCACATGTCCTGTTGATCTGTCAATTTCCAATAACAGATGCATAAATGAAGTACAATTGCAAGATTTGATAAATAATTCATATATATAATTAATTACATTATATTTTATATCAATTTATTTTTGGCACATTTGGATATTGTTTTATCTAGATAATATATTTATTCCTAGCTTATAATATTCTATTTATAAAAGGCAAAGTATGTATTTAAAAAACTATTTGTTAAGTTTCTATTACTTTTAGCTTCAAAAAATTCATTAATTATAATAATTGAAATTTTACTCATATCTCTGAACAAATACAAGACCAATTTTTATAATAATCTAAAAGCCATAATACTCATATTTTACATCATAAAAAAGACTTATTATCAAAAAGGTAAATTTAAATAACTTATAGAATAATAATGTATTGGAAAATTTATAGCTAGATAAGAGCAAGATTGGATAAAGAGGGTCTTCAATAATATTTCATTTTTAGAGGTTGCATATAGATATCAAATCATCAGATATTGAATATCCACAATTAATCTTCTGTCTACTCTATCCCCTAAAAAAAGCAAAAAGCAAAAACAAAAACAAACTAACAAATCATAGTAAAATATATTGAACAAATGGACATATAATTTAGTTAATTATATGAATTATTTACATATCAAATCTTGCAATTGCACTTCTCTTGTGTATCTGTTATTGGAAATTGACAGATCAACAGGGCATATGATAATATAAATATAATTACCCTCCTTTTACATATCCTTTATTAAAAACTATTGGCTATCAAAATGCCCTATCTGTAATTGTTATGGCATTGTACATACATAAGTGCTATAAGAATACCCACATAATAATGTTAGCAAGTAAAGGCTCTATTCTCATGTAACATGATTGATTAATAAGACATTATCACCATGTGTCAGTGGTATAGCTAGTAGTACTCAGCAACAATAGCATACTATTATGACTCAGAATGTGAACTAAACAGTAATGGCATTGACCATACAATAATTAATTCAAAGCATCATCTACATATAAAATTGTGTAAGAAACTGAATGAATCAATTGTATAATAAAAACTGCTTGTCTATATCCAAATAACTGGACATCCAACTTGAATCAGCCAGAGGTTGTGCTGGACATGAAACATATTGTAAGATAGATCAGTGCCTGTATATGTAGTTTGTAACTTATACTCTGCAAACTTCCCAGTAGATGGAATAAACACTTTTCTGGGCTGTTTTTGAGGAGAGCTTGGTGTCGAGAGCTGTCTATTGAGTCTTTCTCTGTTAGTGCTGATCTAAGTGAATAAAATACATGTATGACCATCAGGTACTTACATGCCTATTGTGTACAACCATCATAAGAAAACAGAGAGATTAGTGTTGATTGTAGACTTAACTGTTAAATTATCAATCAGGAAGCCACAAATATCTTGATAGGCTAGCATGCATTTCTTTACTTTGAATTTGATCTTGGATCCATGAGTATCCTTGCTTTGATGGGCCTTGCACTCAAGTGCAGAAGAAAGTGCAGTGGCAAAACAAGCATATATGGGCAATAGTGTTGTTCAAATGTGGATGGTGGAGAAAAGGTGAATTTGAGTACATACATACTAGATGTCAATATGAAGATATTTGAGATTACCATTGCAGAACCAATGGACAACTCCACTTTGACTATTATGCTCATGCAAGAAATAAGTTCTTGTATTTTTAGGCTTCATGATCTGTGACAACTTTCAGATTTTCCAATCTACAAACTGCTTCAGATCAGATTGTATATAGCTAGTGTCATATGATCTAAGAAAACTCACAGCATACTTCCTTGCCTTGCTCCCCAACACTGAGCAAATGTTTGTAATTCCTCTTAGAAGAATTTGTTCCATTTCTTTCATTAGGATTTTTTTTGTAAACTAGTTGAATTATTTAAATGGCATATATAAAATCAAGTTACTTGCCCATTAAATAGATCAGGCAGGCTTCTTGGAATATCTCATGAAATATATCTCTCTAGACTATATTTTTGATTTGCCAATCAATTTCAATAATACTATAAAGAGATAGATAGTATGTAATCTTTAAAATTTCTTGCATCTTTAGATCATAGGATGATATTTTTCTAGAATCTGTGCCCTTCTTTACCAGGTCACCTGGATTTTCTGCAAACATGTTGGAGAGAAATGAGGTAGAAAAGTTGGATCCAATGTACAAGGAGTTTTGAAACAACATATATAATAGTAGGCAGCTACATACAGCCAATCACCAAATGAATGAATGTGGTTCTATGAGAAAAGTCACTGACTATTTCCCTGCTGGCTTTGATAACTTGTAAGAATGTTTGTCTATCTGCCTGTGAACTGCAAGTAGCTCAATATGTGATACAACTTGCTATTAGAAAATAACATGCCTGAAGCAAAGCACTGGCATTTGGCTGAGCAGGCATCCAAAATTTTTTGTATGCTATAGAAGGCTAAAGGACTGGAGGTGTAGGTCAACTTGAAAAAGCACTCTGAATCAGCTAAGTAGGCTTTTGTATCTATATATGATTGGAATCTATGAAACTAAAGACAAGAATGGAGGATTTTGAGAGGTGTTGAGACTAAGTGGATCAAAGAGTGGATTAGATTTAAGAAAGAATGGAATAGATTGAAAGACATGAATAATTTATCACTTCTAATAAGTATTTCTGGTTAATAAAGTATTCAATTATGATTATATATCTAAATATCTATTTATTAATTATAAAAAGACTTGTCAATAAAAATACTTGTATAAAATAACATTCTAAGTCTTTATAAATCTTAAATATAACTCAAAATATTAACTGAAAAAATAAATAAATAAATAAATTTAAATATTTTATGAAGTTGTTTTTAATAAATAGTTATAATTATATTAAAATATAAACTATACTAATATAAAATAAATTATTTATTCATATTCAATCAAAATATAATTATTAAATTTTAATTTATCAATTTTTTTCTTTATAATAATATTTATTTTCTAAAAAAAATAGAAAATTTTTTGAAACTCTTAAAGTATTTACTTTCAAATTTCAAATATTAATATATATATCTCAAATATTAAAAAAAAATCTTTTACAAAATATATTTATTTAAATGAATCATTTTATTATAAAATCAGAATACTTGATTAAGTATAAGAACAGAAGTTAACTTGTTAAAGTGGAAGCAATAGTAGTTTCATAATTAGTGGGTGTTACACTTCTATGTAACCTATTAATACATAACCATATAACCCTTCTTGATTTACTCTGATACCTTCCTACATTTCCCAATTACATGGTCCTGAATACATATCTCAAATATGCTTGAAAACCAGAACAGTATTGACTATTTGAAAAGTAGCCAAGTAGGTTCATGTTTGTTCTGTGGTAATCCTATTTGGCTTTATAGCTGGCCATGAAGATGGAGATTGAACAAATCAAACCTTGCTTCTACTTACTATAATATATACAAACCTGACAGAACTAACAATACCTAAGAGTTAGCTGAAGCTAATATCCAAAGGATAAAAGGTATGTAATTCCAAAGATGAGGGCTATCTATAACAAATATTCTACTATTTAAACTATGACAGTATATGCACAGACCATGATGTAGAGCTATCACAGAATATGCTAGAATGTTCTATGACATATGTATGACATAGTATCTAGGCATAAGGCCTAGATTTGTATATAGGTATTTAGTGTAATTATCTGACCTAAGCGTTCTAGGCATCAGTAAGGTATAAGTCTTAGCTAACTACTTGGATATACATGAATAAGTATCAAAAATTGCTTTATTACCCCCTTTTTAATCCTCAAAGTCCCTTTCAAGAAGAATATTGGCAGGTTTGGACTCCAAGCCTAGGATTGGTATCTTAAAGAGGTGGTCGGGGAGCTTGTTGAGCAACTTGGTATATGATTTGAAAGATTTGTTTTCAAAGAGGGAGGTGGTTGATGCACAGATTGGACAGTCACGGCCAGTGGATGTGAGACAAATCATAGTTAGATTGGTAGTGTGGAACTTCTCAACTAGTTTCAAGACATTCTTTATATTCGTCTTTGGCTCCCAAGTGCATTCTTTGTGTAGATATCCCTTTCAATATACTAGGTCCTCTGTCTTTCCTCTTCTCTTCCTTGAGTCTACTACTTCTTGGATCTCGTGCTTCTCATTTTATTGGATGATGACTAATGGCAGGGGTTTTGGTTTTGCCTGGAATGGGGTGGTCCCAGTGGTATACAGTGTAAGCAATGACTCATGAAAGACAAGGTGGATACTATACCATGTCTGTTACGCGACCTGCGTAACCTGTGACACGTGACCGTGTATTCCTTATTGAACTACAACCGGCCACCTTCCCTGTTCTCCGATTGGATCTTGGTCCGGAGGGCTTCGCTCCGATATGCCGTGGGAAGGCTTTGTTGCTACTCCGTAGAGATAGCTCACTGTGCAGAAGCCCGAAACGTGGGCTGGCGCTTCTTGGACGAACGGCGAGCCGACCGTGTTTATAGAGGGCGAGCCCTACTAAGAACGATGGTACAAAGTACCGCACTTGCTATTACTGCAAATAGCAAGAGTAACAATGAGATGGCTTCCAGATCTAGATGAGATCGAAGCGAGGCGGAACTTTGATGGTAATTGACTTTACACAGTGAATTGTGTATATCAAGGTTGGAATTTACATGAAAGAAGCGTCCCTATATATAGTACTCAGGATCTTCAGGGTAGGCTTGGTTATAAATACTAAATAGGAAATGAAGATCGGATCTCAGATGGGATCGGGGAATATAGGAACTACGAGGCAGTATGTGAGAGAGCACTGCCGAGAAGATGCTGTCCGATGTGAAATATTATAATACGAAATGAAAGAAATGAAACATAGCCGGAATCCAGTGTCCACCACCATTGCGCAGCCTTGTTGGCGGTGTAGATGGGTCGGAGTTCAGAAGGCATTGCCTTCATCATTGGGGGTCAAAAGAGCGTCATGAAAGTAGTCCCCCGCATCGTATAGCAGGTCATCCCACAGAGAGATGGAAGGGATGTCCATGGGGAGGGAAAAAGAGGTATCCCCCTGGTCAACCGTAACAATGTCTTGGGGAGGTCAAGCTTATAGAATGTCTTACTGACTTTGCATTTGACCTTGAAAGGGCTGTAGCATTTGTTGTTGAGCTTCTTGGTGGGTTGGTCAGCATGGATATTAGTACCTGTGAGTAGGACTTGTTGTCCGACCATGAGGTTTATTGATAGAGAGGTGTGTCTATCATGGCTCCTCTTCATGGCTTCAGCTGCTTTCTCTAGTGCATTGTTCGCAGTTTCATGATGTGACTTCATTTGTTCCATGAAGGTGGTACCTGACTCATTCCTAGCTTCTCATTTGTTTGGAATGAGTGGTTGCTGCCTGTAGTTGAGCAGGAATGGGGATATTTTTGTTGTATTGGTGGTTTGCAAGTTGTGGGCAAACTCAGCTAGTGGTAGCCATTTTGCCCAATTGATTTGTTGGTGGTTTAGGTAAATGCATAGGTATTTTTCTACTTCTCAGTTCATGCATTCCATCTGACTGTCGGTCTGGGGGTGGTAAGTGGTCAAGGTTGGCTTGAATTCCAAGAAGGGAGTAGAGGTCACATATAAACTGAAATGACCAGACCTTACTGGAAGGCACAAGCAATAATCAAGAGTGACAAGTAGAGGTAAATCAAGTAGCTGTGGGTTACTCAAGTAAGGATGGGAAAGACAAAGAGGACAAAACTGAGGTCCTCTGGCAGTGACTTGGGCCTTTATATACTGTCTAGGGGTTTACACTTGTGTACACTAGATCTAATAATATGCTATGCTATGTGCATGATCGGTGAGGCAAACATGAGAGAAACATGTGTATGAGTCAGCCATGAAATGAAAGAGAAGCTTGACATGCCGAGTACATGAGGCAAGGGAGTCATAGATACAGGATATGAGGTGAACATGTGTTTGTCTAAATGACATGTCTGATCTTGCAGGCAAGCATGAGGTGGTCTAGACTTTGGATGAGTCATGATGAATGTCATGAGGATGCCATGAGGTTGATGGGTTTAGATTCCTGCATGGACTTCAGCATTTGGAAGGTTTGCATTATAGGGGTAATGAATAGGGGCTAAATGTGAAAGTCAATATATAAAAGTAGGAAAAATGATACAAATAAAAGGAAAAATAGTACAGTTTGTAACACTATCCCCTCCTTAAGAATTGACTTCCATGTGATTAAAGGGTAACTTGGATGTGGGTATTTCTTGTGATGGTAAATCATAGTCTGTAAAACTTAAAAGGAAATCTGTTTGCATAAGACAGATGCATTGTAGGGCATTGGGATGAGTTTTATGAAATTCTTTGATAGCATTTTGAGCACCATCTAGGTTACTCAATGGTTTTCATATATGATCTTCATCTGTGTATCCTTTTCAGTGAATGAGGTATTCTAAACGGTTTCATTTGAATCAAGGGTCAATTATATAGTCAACCTCATATTCAATCTCTTTATCTTTAGTAACATTCACTGGTCCAGAATGGAAGGTGGTTTGGCCATCTAGGTATTTTTTGTATGGGCGAACACGAGATTTGTTTACAACTAGATGTATATGCATCAAGTGTGACAATCTCAGTTCTAGTGCGTTATCTTCTATGAGTTTCATGATTTCATATGGGCCTAGCCATATTTCCATAAGCTTCTTGGAAGCATGAGTTAATTTAGGATTTTCAGTTGAAAGCCAAACTTTATTGCCAATTTATATTTAGATAATTCAGAGCAATGTTTATCTGCTTGCACTTTCATCTATTGTTGTGCTTTCTCCAGGTTAGCTTTTGTTTTGGCTAGAGTGTCTTGCATGATAGCAATGAAGCTTTCTGCTACAGGTGCTTTGGTAACTCTTTGTTCAAAGTCCATTCTAGGAATGTATAACCATGGCACTTCAAAGGGTGATTTCTGTGTAGAAGCCTGCTTCTTTGAGTTATAGGAGAATTGTGCTAGAGGTAACCAGTTAACCCATTCTTCTTGTTTTTCTGTGGTGAAGAGTCAGAGATATTGTTGTAGATCTTGATTCATTCTTTTCATCTGTCCATCTGTATGAATGGAACATAGTGAAGAGTTTAGGTTGTATTCCTAACCATTTGCATAAGTTCTTCATGACTTGTGATGCATACTATGGTCCTCTGTCTGACACAATATTGTGGGATAATCCATGGCTTTTCCAAACATTATGGAGATAGAGTTGAGCCATGACTAGCATGGTAACTGTTTTATTGCAAGGGATAAATTTGACTTCTTTAGAGAATTGATCAATGGCTACTAGGATTGAGTCAAATCCTTTGGATAGGGGTAGATCTGTTGTGGAATCTGTGGTCACTTCAATTCAAGACATGTTTGATAATTATAATGGACAAAGTTTTCTGGGTGGTGCTATGTTGGATGACTTGTATCTTGCACATCATTCACATCTAGTGACATATCCTTTGATGAATGTGTTCATGCCAGGCCATGTACAATATATAAGAGTGTTCATTCTTTATCCCTCCATCTTTCATTTCTTATAAGCTCTCTTTTCATCATCATTTCCATGGGCAGTTTTTGATATGCACATTCAGTACACTCTTCATGAACACTCAATGGCATCCATCATACTTCTCCAGTAAGTCCATCACCTTGTATTTACTAATCCCAACTTCAAACTCAAGTATTGCCAATATATTTATTTCTAACCTACTGAATGGCAGATTATCATTGTCCAACTCATCAATGTCCTCAGCAACTCTTGATGGACCAGGAACTGGTTGATACATATGATATGGTAGATTGGCAGCTGAAGCTTGTTGACATTATGGGCTTGGAAAAGGGAAAAGGCTAGGGATTGGCATGGGTATGCTCCAGGGTGCCAGTGGTAATACCCACATCCATATCTTGGAATAGACCCCAACCAATTGGCAAGGTATGGGTCTGCATGTGGGTCAGCAAAATAAGACCCATGGGTATAGCTACTATACCCACAGGTCTACATGCAGGTTGGCCATAAAAGCAGTGGGCTAAGTGCACAAGTATTGACAATATAGCTATTCATCATCATGATCAACAACATCCCAACCATCCTCAAACAATATGTCCTAGCCAACTATATCTGGGAGTGCAGCAATTCTATTAATGTTGTCATGCTTACTGAATCCAAGAGTGGACCAATGTCCAAGGCAAAGAAGCACATGAGTAGACTGAGCAGACAGTCAGGACCAGACATAAGTTAGTACTAGGCAACTACAGCTGAATAGCCACCCCATATGAATTAATGTAGCTGTAAAAATTGAGTACTATCAAACAAAGTGATATTTTGACATACCAGATATAGAAAGATACTTGAGTGCCATGTGAGAGAGATGAAGATAGGCCATCTGATGTTCCTGCCACCATGTGATTACATCAGTGACATGCTCAACATCAGTGCTGAGGTAGTGGTCAATTTCAGAATACAAAGTTGTTTGCTTTTAAAAGGGTTAGTGCTGGTAGATTGTTAAAAATATTCTATGAAAATAGTAGTAGTATCAGCTATAGTATAAATATGTTGTGATTTATTGGCAAATAATGCCTTTATTGGTTTATCAGCCTATATATTAGCTTGTATCTGGATGTCAGATTTATCAAATATAATGTTTGTATTACTATACAAGTTGGTGAATATATCCTACATGAGAATTTGTGCTATCTGAATCCACAATCCTATAAGCATTCAAATTATCTGTGAGTTCATAGTACTAATTAAACATCTTCATCTTCTTGGCAATGCTGAGTGCAGCTCAAATGGCAGGTGAGAATGACAAGTTAATGGTATTTGTGGTAAAGACCTCATTAATATGGTCTATTGCTGGGATCATGGTGACAAGGTTTGATGTTGAGCAAGAGAAATATATTGTGGCATCCTTGAGGATCTGATGTAATATGTATATCAGCCACCATGCTGCCACCAATAAAACTACTGGTTATCTTACTGAAATGACCAGGCCTTACCAGAAAATACTAGCAACAATCAAATAGTGACAATAGAGTGAATCAAGTAGCCCTTGCAGTCAACCAGTAAAGGTGGGAAAGACCAAGAGGACAAGACTGAGGTCCTTTAGTGGTGACTTGCGCCTTTATATACTATCTATGGGTTTACACTTGTATACAGTAGATTTATTGATATGCTATGCTACATGCATGATTGGTAAGGCAAATATGAGGGGAACACATATATCAGTACAGCCATGGAATGGAAGAGAAGCCTAACATGAGGTGAATGAGTTATAGATAGGGGCATGAGATGAACATGTGTGATCTTGCAGGCAAACATGAGGCAATCTAGACCTTGAATGAGTCAAGGTGAATGGCATGAGGATGGCATGAGGTTAATGGGTCTAGATCTCTGCATGGACTTGAGCATTTGGCAGGTTCAGGTTATAGGGGTAATAGATAGGGGCTAAATACGAAAGTCAATGTATAAAATATGGAAAAATAGTAGAAATGAAGGGAAAAATAATATGGTCTGTAACACTTACTTACTTGTAACACATCCCTTAGGTCTTCAATAATTGATCACTCATTATCACTTAGCTCAAATCTTCTCAAATCTAGTCAACTTTTCTGGGTCACAAATTCCACAGCCAGTCAATGTGTGAGAGCATAATCCAAGACATCAAATATGGAGTTCCCTCAGGTGGTGATATTATGCAGCATCAACATTTCCAATATGTTGAGGTCCTGCAAATCCCTTTTCAAGCAGGAAGGAATGAGCTTTTTGTCCTTATACCATGTGGCACCTCCACCAGGACCCCCAAAAAACCATTTGGCAACAAGAAGGTAATAAACATAGAGCAGCAGCTAACATAGTTTTTTAGATCCAAATATACCCATAGGCCCACAATGACCACAAGGAGAAGTCACTTATCTCTTCTATCAAGTGACAGCCAGACCTTAAACTTACAATCACCCACCATGCATATCCAATCCTCAGGTATAGCAAAACTTACTCACAAGGAATATCAAGGCCTATTATTTGATGTAAAAAACTCCAAGGATGATATCTACTATCTAAAGTGTAATCAATTAATACCTGTAGAAGAACCTATAACCATTATCCAACTCTCACTAGCTCTTTGTCACATCACTCAACTTTCCACAGCATCCAAAACACTATCCGAACTACTGATACAATAGCAAATAAGGTAGTAATTGTCATTTTATCCCAAGTTGGTCAGCTTCACATTGCTATTGATAACCTCAAGCAACATACAGTCATCATTCCTATAACTAACAAACCCACCATTATAGCCCTTACTAACCTTACTGTTACACGACCTGTGTAACTATTGACACGTGACCATGTAACCCTTCTTGATCTACAATCAGCACCTTTCCAGTTCCCCAATTGCATGGTCCAGAGGGCGTCAACTCTGATATGCCAAGGAAAGGCTTTGTCACTACTTTGCAGATATAGCTTACTGTGCAGAAATCCGAACGTGGGCTGATGCTTCTTGGACAAATGGCAAGCCGATCATGCTTATAAAGGGTGAGCCCTGCTAAGAGCGATGGTACAAAGTACCGAGCTTACTATCACTGCAAATAGTAAGATGAGCAAAGAGATGGCTTCCAGATCTGAGTGAGATCGAAGTGAGGTGGAACTTTGATAGAGTTTGACTTTACACGGAAGATTGTGTATATCAAGGTTAGGGATTTACATGAAAAGAAGTGTCGATATATATAGTATTCGAGGCTTCAGGGCAAGTTAGATATAAATACTAAATAGGAGGGAGAGATTGGATCTTAGATGGGATCAGGAAGTACAGGAACTATGAGGCTGTGTGCAAGAGAACACAGCTGAGGAGATGCTGTCTGATGTGAGATATAACAAGAGATGAAATTGAAAAATGAAATAGAGCCATGGGGCAATGTTCATCACCTTGCGCAGCCTTGGTGGCGATGTGGGTGATCAGGCTCTAGAAGGCATCACCTTCAGAGTTGGGGGTCAGCGGTCAGCAGGGCATTTGGAAAGTATTCCCCCGCATCGAAGAGAAGGTCATCCCATAGGGATGGGGTCGGAATGTCTGCATTCAAGGAAATTTGGTACCCCCCTTGGTCAACCATAACACTCACCATAGCAATTAATGACATCATTCACTCCATCCAATATATTTAGGAGAAAGTCGATGAAAAACTCATACCCTCAACATCTGCACACTTTTAGACCAATCCTCATACAGTATGTTTCTTTCACATATTTTGTGTTGCTCTTGTTAAATGAGATATTGCTTATCCTCCACTTGAAAGAAAGGCTTGATCATTTTAAAACCTGATGTAGATCTTGAATAACAAGCTCCTAGAATCTTCAAAGAGTTCATGAGTCCCTAAATATGGCCCAGATTGAAGATTGGGCTGTATTAGCCTCATTTATGGAAAACAAACCAATGGCATGAAAGACAAATGAGGTGCTGTATGAAGCTTCTAGGTTAAGCAAAGTGTTATGAATAATGGTATGGCGCATCCAGAATCAAGTTGGGCATTCTGTAATCATGGAATACTCATGATTTTGTAACAATTGATGGATTGATCCAATAGTTCCTCCATCATTTGGAAAATGTCTTGAGTAGACTTGTTATTGAAATAACCAGATTAACTCCTTCATATGTGGATGATGAAGGTGGAGTTTCTTGTTACAATCATTTATTAAGTCTGGGACAGCATCACTTGACCACATTGAATCTAGAAGATTTGGATATACAGTTGTTGCATAAGCTTGGCACAAGCATATTTCTCACAAGTAGAATGCTCATGCACTCCATTCTCAATAGTTAGGGGATGAAAGAGTGATGATTGCCAATTATTCTAAAGATAATATGCATGATTGACTCAGTGTTCCCAGGCCCACTTTAACAACCTATTTGGACTGGTGGGCTCTACATGGTGGTGAATTTCTATTACACTGCATGCTCATGATTAACATCACATTGTGAACCTCATGAGAAGGTATTTAAGCTGCTCAAACTGTTGCACTGCAATATCAGTTTTGGGAACATCATTCTTACTACTAACAGCAATAGTTCCTCCTTGACAAGGTCATCTGGATCTTCCACAAACCTGGCAGATAGAAATGAGGCAAAGAAGTTGGATCCAATGCACAAGGAGTTTTGAGATAACATGTATGAATGGTATACAACTGCATACAGCCAATCACCAAACAAATGAATGTGGTCCTATGAGGAACTATTTTCTTGTTGGCTTTAATGACTTGCAAGGATGTTCATCTACCTGCTTGTGAATTGCGAGCAGTTTAACATATGGTACAACTTGCTATTGGAAGATAACATACTTGGAGCAAAGCACTGGCATCTGGGTAAGCAGGCATCTGAAATTTATTGTGTACTGTAAGAGGCTAAAAGACTAGAGGTGTTGGGCAACTTGAAAAAGCACTCTGAACTAGCTGAATAGGCTCTTGTATTTGTGTGTAATTTAGAATCTGTAGAACCAGAGACAAGAATTGAGGGTTCTAAAAGGCATTGAGACTAAATAAATCAAAGGATAGAACAGGTTCAAGAAAGAATTAGACAGGTTAGAAGGTATGAATTATTTATTGATTCTAATTGTTTTAAAAGTATTCTAATTAATGAGGTATTCAATTATGATTATATCCCTAAACATTTGTTTATTAATTCTATTATTATAGTTTGCTAAATTTAATGGAAATAAATTTGAAATATCAATTATCCACATATATTATTTTATTTTGTATTAATATTTATTATTAATTATGAATAAATTTGTTAATAAAAATACTTGCATGGAAATAACATTTTAAATCTTTATAAATTATTAAATATAAATTAAAATATTAACTAAAAAAATAAAAATTTGGCTTTAAATACTTTATAAAGTTATTGTTGTTTTTTATTAATGAATATAATTATATTAAAATATAAACTATACTAATATAAAATAAATTATCTTAATATTTATATTTAATCAAAATATGATTATTAAATTTTATTTTATTAACTTTATAATAATATTTTATTTTCTAAAAAAAAAAATTAGAAACTTTAAAGTATCTATTTCCAAATTGGTAAATATTGATATATGGAAGATACCCAGAGTCACCACGTGGGGCGGTGACGTGGCTGGTGACCTCTGGTGACCTCGGCTGAGCCCAAAGCGAGGTCACCACGCCAGTACATGGCGTTTGGCCTGGTGTGGGAGCCGGCAAAGGGGACGCAGGGAGGCAATCCAGGATTGGCTGACTCAGCAGGGTTGGCGTGGCCATGAGAGGCACCCCGAGAACCTTTTCGTTCCCTTCGTTCTTGATCTCCTGCCGCGCAGGGGGACGTCGACACTTGCACTCGTGGATGTGTCGTGACCGTCCGAATCTGCCCGACATCGCATGCCTGGTCATGCATGACCTTTCTGGCACCAACGAGGGTCGCCATGGTCGTCTTCTGGCGCTGCATCATCGCTGCATCGCCACTATGTGCAACATCATGGCTCAATTCCCTCGTCCTGTCCGTCCTGCCTGTTTTGTCCATTCTTTGTGTTATGTCCATACTTACCATTTGTCTGCAATGAATTGATCGGACTGAACTGTTGTTGAGACATTCCATTTTCTTCGCTTGCTTCACTTGCTTCATTCAACTCGTTGCGTTTGCCCTCGCTGATTGACAAGATCGAAGGGATCGGATGCTTCTGTCATTGGTACCTTCCACTCCTTTCCTTGTTTCTGTTCTGTTTGTTGCTCACTCACCCTTCTCTCCAGTTATTTCACACTGTTGCTGCCTCATTCAGTTTGTCCTGTCCATTCCTTGCATTCTGTCCATTCTCACTATTTGTCTGCAATGAATTGATCGGACTGAACTGCTGTTGAGATGTTTCGCTTGTTTTGTTCATTTCATTTGACTCGTCGCCCTTGCCCCATATAGACTGGCAAGATTGGAGGGACCGGACGCATCTGTTGTCGGTACCTTCCTTTTCTTCCCTTGTTTCCATCCTGTTTGTTGCTCACTCACCCCTCTCTCCAGTTGTTCCACACCATTGCTGCAAAGGCTCTGCCACTGCCGCTTGGGCCTTCTTCGGGCCTTTCTTTTCTTTTCTTTTTTTCTTTTTCTTTTTCTTTATAGGTGGTGAGGGCAGTCTGTAGAACGGACGGTCCCCAACACGAAGTCTAGTGTATACTCTTAACATTTGTGTTGATGACGAATGAATGGCCTGGCTTGAGCCCACTGCCTCGTGATGAGGTGGGCATGTCCTCATCATTCAAGCTGTCTCTTTCAATTTCATGCAATGTGAAGCCAATGTGGAGGATGAGCTGTCACTCGCACTCAAGGTACGGCATTTTCTTTCCTTCCGTTCTGTGAGTCCCCATTGCTTACGTTCTTTCCTCAGCCTGGTGACACAGCCCACAACTGAAAAACTGGTGACTCCACTCTCGTTGGCCTTCTGCCTCCCGCTTCCTTCATACACGGCACGCTAGCCACAGATCAACACCCTGCAAGTACAGCCTGTGGTAAACAATGCCTGCAGCTTGCCATGCAGCATCGCTGACTTCTCAGGACTTGCATCATGCAAGTGCAAAGTGTGCACGAACGTGCGCAGCAGCCGTCTTGTGTGAAATGGCTGCTGCTAAACTTATTAGCCCACAAGTGGCCACAGACAGCCAGCAGGAGCATTCTCCGAGTGCGCCACAGGTCCTGTCAGTCTCACTGATCCCCCAGGTGCTCCACCATGGTGTTGCCACCACCGTTGTCTCGCCCCACACCTAGCACTCGATGACACTACTCGAGTGAGAGACACAGGAGATCCGGCTCAGGATCAGACAGAAGGAGATGGAAGGCAAGGGCACGGCGAAGAGCTACCCATGCCAAGTACAGAACTACCAAGTGTGGTTCGAGGGTGAGCAGTCCCACATCGCTGCAAATGATCCATCACGGGTCGCACTGCCAGCCTTTCCTGTCACGGCAGCCAAAGTGGCAATGTTTCTCAATCATGAGTCGACTCGTGAGAAGGTGAGCTATGTCCATCCATCCAACACGTCTTTTGCTGCTGATGGAATACTCAAATTTGCACAGCTCAAGAGGGGCAGCAAATTAGAGACTGTTGAGGGCTCCTCCCTCGGCAAGTCTCACATTGCCCAGGTCATCAATACCCTCGAGAGCCACTGGTTGAACCATGAGCATGACTATCTCCGAGACCATGAAACAAGGACCACCCTGTGCAAGGATGCACGCATCCGTACCTTTGAGTCTGCCTCGAAGCACAATGAGCCAAGCCGCATTGAGAAGTCACAGGCAATCAAGGCTGCAGGAACCACATCAGGTGTGTTACAGTGCAGCCTATGCCCCTGACGCCTTCCTTACTGTTCTGGGCAGACACCTACTTGAAAACAGAGCTCTTTCAATGCTCATTGTGGGCACTGACTGGCTTCTCTGGTCCACAGCATATTTTTGTTGGTTTGCGTGATCGGGCAATGCTTCTTCTTTCAGCCACGATGGCATTCCGCGGAGAGAACTGACGCATGCTCCAATGGTCTGATCTGTTCAGAACGACTGTTCCTCTAGACCAGACCTCCAAGATCGAGGTGGGTTGGACTGTCCTGGTCATCCCATCTCTGATGTGTCACGAGAGTGTGAAGCTGACCACTCCCTGTGTTCCTCAGGTCCTCGCTGCCCTTGCCGACAATGCAAAGCACAATCAGCACAGATGGGTGGATGAGCATGGTGCTATACGACACTCCCATGTGGAGCTCTGTCCTGTCGGAGCCCTTGCCCTCCTGTTCTTTGGCCACTTCCACATTCTTGACCATCCAGCTCCGAGCTTTGCCCCAGATTTTTCCAACAAAGAGTATGGAGAGTATGGCCATCATGAATGGTACTCCTATCGTGTCTTTTATGCTAGATCCCCCATGAAGGAGATGTCATATGACAGTAGGTTTCTGCACTTATCTTGACTCTGTGGCATCGGACCCAGCTGACAAGGACCTCCAAAGATCACCACAAGCGCATCACTGTGATGCACAGGAAGAATGGCATTGACATTACAAAGAAGACCCACGCTGGTCGTCACTATGCAGCACAGATAGCCCGTGCTCATGGTGCCAGCACCAGTGGCACCAAGGCACTTGGTGGCTGGAATGAGAGTGGCTCATTCAACTCCGTCTATGACCGTGCATTTCCCTTGGATGTGCTCCTTGGAGCTGCCATGTACAATGCTCATCACCCAGAGGAGTATGTGCTCCCCCGTAACTGCCTTGGTGAGTGAATGTTGAGGGCATGGCTGAGGGGCTGAACTCACCACCTCGCTTGCAGTCCCACCCGATGATCTGCTTGCGAAGGTATTTCCATTTGTCAAGGTGGCTCAGGCAGAGCTTTAGGAGCGCATTCAGCAGTCTCCACTGGCAATTGACATTGCATTGAAACAGTTCCTGTCAGTTCTTTCCTGGTTTCGCACAGTTCTCCTTCAGGACTGTGCCATTCTCTACTCGAGCCATCCTGAGCTTCCGATTTTCCACTTCAGACCATTCAACACTCCAAGTTTCTGCTCCTTTGTAGCTGAGTCAGTTCAATGAGTGGCGAGGGCAGAGGAGGAGGCTCGGTTTGCATTCCAGAACTGCCACAGCACCTCATCTCTAGCCTGAGAGGGATTGTCACTACCATGGCCCTCCAACAGCAGGCACAGCAGGCAGAGAATGAGGCACTCCACCTTGAGGTGCAAAAGTATGTCGAGGCACAAAGCTTGTTGCTTACAGAGCTTCAAGCCCATCCAAGTCATTGACAAAAGAGCTGGCAGACGATGAGCTAGCAGTTTTCACAATGTAGGGGTAGCTCCATTTCTCTGCCAGTGACTGCTGTTCCACCACTTTCTAGCCATTCCGACATCATCCAAGCCCCATCCACCAGCACCATCCAAGTCTGCCATTTCAGCAACCTCAGCCTGTCTCACATGCCCCCCCACACAACCCAAGCTCACTATCCGTCTTCCGAGAGCTGTGGGACAATCCCAGGCTGACCCAGCAAGCCCTAGCATCCTGGTACCACTTATGGGGCCCCACCACTGTGACTATGTCGACTCTGTTGGCTACAGTGCTCACTGGGCTGACACCGAGTCTCCTGGCATGTCAGTGTCAGTGGACCCACAATCAGAGAAGTGGAGAGAGCTTGTTGAGCGCTATGGAAGAGCAAGAATGGATGCCCACAAGTGGGAGTGGAGGGACGGCAACTGGCTGCCTTGCTACCGATATTGGCCTGTGGGTGCAATTACCAAGCTGTGGACAGAGTACACAGCAGGCTTGGATGGCCATCTTTCAACTCGAGAGCTCACAGAACGTTGGGGAGCGAAGTGGCGGCGCAATGAGGGTGCATTGAAAACAAAGGGAGGGAGGCGGTTGAAGGTCATCACCCTGATCGAGGAGCTTGCCGCCAAGCCGAACTGGAATGTCCCACTCGCCCTACAATTTGTGAAGGAATGGTATGAGAGCTGTGGGGCATACACAAACAAGGTCCGGGCATTCTGCGACTACCTGCAAAAGGACCGGGGTGTGGGCTACCAGGCTGTCCTTGAGGCAGCCAGTCGCTATTCTTGACAAGAAAGAAAGAACGAAAAAATATACATATATTATGTGTTCCCCTCGTACTGTATTGCCCGACGATTGCCCTGCAATTCTCTACTCGGAGCAGAGCATGTGTATCATACATTTGACCTAGTCCTCCATTAATCAGACCTTGCATTTACTGTCTCGCCCACCGATTCTCTCTCCTGCCTCAGACAGGCCAACAGCATGCAAGCACCAATTTTTGCCTCGTTGTCCTCGCACATTCCAATCACATGCTGTCGAGGCGTTGTACTGTTCTCACCAAATTTGTGCAGAAGGGAGACAGCCTGGGTGGCCTCTGACATCCATGTTGAACCAACTCCAAGCGCCTTCTGCACGTCGGACTTTTTGATCCTTCTCGGATTTCTTCGCCTTCGACCATCGAAAACCTGGTGATGATATCAAGGAGGTGAGTGCTCCCAGACGGTGACACAAGACCGGTTGCTCACCTGCACTGGTGAGATCGTGCGGCTGTAGTGCTCGGAGAACTGCACGGCGAACTGCCACGATGCCACGACAGCAGCGTTGGTTTGGATGTGGTGCTGACCTTGTTTGAATACGACGTACCCTTCCCATGACTGGGCCTGTTCCATGAGCCACTGAACAATGGGGGGGATCCATTGAGCTTCATCCACAAGGACGGTGGGCTGCTCAACAGGCCGACTTGGACCGGGGATGGGCTGCAGAGGGGAAAACCAAATGGTGAGCTTGAGTGAGTTGTTGGCCGACACACTGATGACCTGTGCATTGGGGCGTGCATCAGCTGCATCGTCAGGGCCTGCAGCAGAACACTTGAGCCGCCGGCTGTATTCTGGCTGCGCTGGGTCTGGATACGAAATTTCGCTTGTGCCTGTGGACAAGACTCGTCATGAGCCACTGCTGCTGCATGATGAAGTGAGCCAGAGAGAGAAGGAAAGGCCCACCAGCGAGTTTGGGTGCTTGCTCCTGCAGCCGCTCAATCAGCAGCCATGCGTCAGTTTGCCATTTGTGCATGAGCCCGTTGAGGGGCGCGACTTGCGGGACCTCCAGGGAGAACACATTCCGCGTGGCCTTGAGGCCCGGATGGACGAACACGATGTACATGTCCACCTCGATGTCCAGTGGCTGCAGAAAACATGCCAAGCGTGAGTGAGGGAGGTGGAGTTCACGGAGTGTGAGACGAGTGCTTGCCTGCTCATTGTCATACACGACGGGGCCCAGGCTTTGTTGCCTCAATGGCACTCCAGGGTCCTCGCTCGTGGCATCATCACCACCACCACCAATGAATCAGGCGGTGGGAAGCCTGAGGTGGTACATGGGGTGTCCGAGGACGAACAACGGGATGGTGGGGACAGTGCTCCCGAAGGAGGGGAGGCTTACAACGACGGTGGGTCGCTCCCCAAGTTTTCTAATTTCTAATTTTTGATTTTTGATTTTTCTTTTCATGTACACGGGCATGCTCTGACCGGTCTCTCCAGCAGATGGTACGTTCTCACCCGCAGGCGGGGGCTAAAGGCGGTGACGCTCGCAGGGACCCCCTCTCTCGGGCGTGATAGTGCGCCTGGCATCCAACGAGGACTCGTGGGGGTGGCGAGCAGAGGTAAGCAGGATTCGTCTGGTCCATCCTACTCTCGCTCGCAAAGCTGACGTGAGTTGCAGGCGTCACAGGTTCACGGAGAGCAAACCCTTTTGCAGGACAGCGACGACCTGTACGGGCCCCCTCCCGTGATCAGCGCAGCAATGGCCCGGGCTATGGCAGAGATCGAAAGCTACCGTGACCCTGCTCTGGAGGCGGAGGTGAGCTAGATTCATCCAGTCCATCCCACTCTCACTCGCAAAACTGATGTGGGTTGTCGACGTCGCAGGTTTGCGGAGAGCAAACCCTTACGCAGGACAGCGACGACCTGTACGGGCCTCCTCCCGTGATAAATGCAGCAATGGCCTGGGTTATGGCAGAGGCTGAAGGCCACCATGGCCCTCCTCTGGAATCGGCGAGAGGACCCTCCGGTGGGCTGGTTCGGAGCCGGAGCATGGCAGATGTCCCACGAG
The DNA here is from genome assembly GCA_038090915.1 of Boletus eberwhitei. Taxonomy (NCBI): domain Eukaryota; kingdom Fungi; phylum Basidiomycota; class Agaricomycetes; order Boletales; family Boletaceae; genus Boletus; species Boletus eberwhitei. The sequence continues at coordinate 25,263 of JBBPNO010000400.1, forward strand.
TTTCGAACAAGAATTTCACGTTTCAGGTCGAACACTGTGCG
>JBBPNO010000401.1:0-25298 GCA_038090915.1 Boletus eberwhitei
GACAAAGCCTTCCCTCGGCATATCGGAGTCGACGCCCTCCGGACCAAGATCTAATCGGGGAACTGGGAAGGTGGCCGGTTGTAGTTTAAACGGATTACACGGTCACGTGTCACGAGTTATGCAGGTCGCATAACACGCTCAGATGAAACCGACAAACGTCGCACCAGCTGGGAAACTGGTACCTAACCCTATTCCAAACAGTCCCTGGCAGGACATATCCGCAGACTTTACAACGGATCTTCCCACATCGAATGGCTTTGACAGCATCCTCGTAGTAGTGGATCGTTTTAGTAAAGAAGCCGTATTTATTCCCACGACCAAAATGATAACAGCTCTGGGCACGGCAAAGCTTTACTGTGATAACGTATGGAAAACACACGGACTCCCATGCTCTATTATATCAGATCGCGGACCACAATTCTCCGCCCAAGTAATGAAAGATCTAGCAAAGATGCTACAGATAGATCTCAAGATGTCGACCGCATTCCATCCGCAAACAGATGGACAAACAGAATGGGTCAATCGAGATCTCCAACAGTATCTTAGATTATTCACGGCAGAGAAACAAGGACAATGGTTGGATTGGCTTGCGCTGGCGCAATTCTCATATAATAATAAGGTTCATTCTGCAACGGGCAAATCACCGTTCGAAGTCACACGCTCATACGCCCCGCACATGGGAATCGAACCACTAGACGTAAAGGCTCCGGCAGCCAAGAACTTCTCCCACGACTTCGCTCAAACGCTAGAGCAAGTCAAAGAAAATCTAGAAAAGAAACAAAAACAAATGAAGGCACAGGCAGACAAGAAGAGATCTGCAGCCCCTATTTATAATGCAGGAGACAAGGTCTGGCTTTCAACGGAAAACCTTAACCTTCGTGAAACGCGCCAATCACATAAATTAACCAAACGATGGCTGGGTCCATATCAAGTGGTGAAAATGATCGAAATGAATGTGGTTGAGCTAAAGCTCCCCTCTTCCATGAAAATACACCCTGTCATAAATATTAGTAGGATTAAACCTTACAAAGAACGGTTAAACAGACAACCAGTATATAAACCCGGACCGGTACAGGTGACCGACGAAGGACAAGAAGAATATGAGGTCAAATACGTAGTAGATGCTCATCTAAAAGGGAACCGCATGGAATTTCTCGTTCACTGGAAAGGCTACAGTGACGAAGATCGAACCTGGGAACCCGAAAAGAATCTCTCATTGGCGAAGGATGCCATAACGGACTTTTATAAAAGAAAACCCCATGCACCTTGGAAGCTAAGGATGCTTCGCGAGTCCTTTGATTTCTTATTTAAACCTTACGAAATGTACACTGAACCTATTCCTATTTGGTCTCGCCTGGAATGCGAACCATAGAAGGGGGGTAGTGTTACAAATCCATATTTTAACATATTCTTTTTCACATCACGTGATCGTGTGAATGTCACATGACCCAATCACATGACTACATACATCTTCTCATCACGTGACATGGCCTAGACCATGACATCATAACACGTGTATTTAATCTCCGCTTATTCTAGAACATTCCACTTCTCTTTTTAATTACCGTATAGCCTAGAACGTTCCAGACCCATGATATCATTATGACATCATTATACCCTTGACCCTATGTATCTTACGCACAGACCATTAGTAAATACAACCAAACATGTATCAGTAGTATATATACCTGAATGTCAATGCCCCAAGAACTCCAGTCAAGTTCTTGTTGGGTTTCCCCAATAACCTTTTGTCTCTATTCATCGGCAAGTCTTGTGTTTGTGTGACCGCATTCTTTGTTAGGATTTGGGTTGGCAACACCCCTTGGTTAACCATAACAGGATGGAGAGTCCAGCCCCAAGGAGTGAACCTATTTTGTTTAGAAAAAGAAACATCTCTCAAAACCAAAATAAACCCACAATGGCTCACTTTTTCCAATGAGAAGCCTTCAAATGCAACTGCTGAAGATGCATCGCATTCAGTCTCAACAAAGTACCATGAAGGGAAACATCATCCTTGGTAGCTTTGAGTCCAAGCTGGATGAACTTAGATACCTACAAACTCAAATGAAACACATGAATGATAGAAAGTATAGACTCACATCAGGCATCCTATTGAAGTACTCAGCAGCACCATGCAAGACCTCCTGCATATGAGCTGAAGGCCCATTGATATCTTCTGCAATAAGCCTTTCAAAGACTTTGATCTCATCAAGCTCATTCAGATAGGAGGTAACTTATCAATATTAGCATACTAGTATTACAAGGAAAAGCATCAAACTCACAGCCCTGCCAATCCCATCCAGATCTAGATCACTTGGATTGAGCATTGGACTTTTCAGACTGGCCCTGAGTTGTCTGCATGTTGATAGATAGTGGAAAAGTCAACAGAGGAATAGTTGAGCAGTGGCAACAGTTGTGGTGAAGCTAAAAGAGTGGTGGATGTGATAAGATGTCGAGATAATCACTCAATTGAACTGTGGGAACGCTCGCGGCCGAATGCGTGCAAGCTGCGCTATTTTGCTTACATAAGCACTCACCAGCGTCGGACAACCTTGCCTTAGTACACACTTGTCATTAAGCATCTAACTATTAGTAGTAGTAATAATAATCTGGAGTGTGTTTGTGTTCAGGCAAAATAATATTTTTGTGTCTGGGTTAATTCAACTGTGTCCGGGCAAATTCAATTTGTGTGTCCGGGCTAATTCAACTTATGTATGCACGGACCAATTCTCGCGTTGTCCGGGCTAATTCAACTTAAACACGGGCTAATTCTCACGCGGTACTGCAAAAATATTATTTGTGCAATTTGACCGTCATACCAATGTTGTTTAGCTTGTGGCCATGCTACGTGACAGATGTGTTATTACCCGGCTAGACAGACTTGAAAAAGTCACAACGCAATCTGGCTCGATCCATGTTAATAGCAGATCGACAAGGTATACTGGTCGACCCAACAAACATAATAAAATCGGGTACTATGAAAGTACTTTATCCTCGCTCAGCAGGAGAAAGTATGTCAGAACTCATGATTGAACTCGCCCTCCTGAGATGCCACTGCATGCCCATTTCCTTCTCCCACCCGAGTGTTCCCCTCTCTACCTCCTCCGTATGCTCTCCCTGCTGCTTCCTCCGGAAACTCCAGTTCCGCAGTAGATTCGGTGCGATCTGGATATGTCGAGTTAACGTCTGCTGCGTCTCCCAGTGTTGATCGCTTCTTAGGCTTCTTCCTCTTCTTCTGTCCCGACGCAGTGTATGCATCTTCTGTCCTCGCCCACCTGTCTTTCTTCTTCTTTTTCCTGCTGGTCGCATCTCCAGCTGCAGGAACGGGATCATTGAAATTACCCGGGTAGCGCCAACGTCCACCTGATTCTGGTGTTTGTAAGCTGCCCTCACGCTCAGCGCTATAGTATGATTCGTCGTCAGCTCGCCACAACCCATCACCTTGTCTGGGAGAATTATCGGCAGAATCGTGCGTCGGAGTCCGCGAGGGTCCAACTTGGCCGTCTTCCAAGGTCTGATGATCGTAGCCAGAGTCGGCATTCCGATCATTGTATCTGCCAGCCCATTGCGAACGTTGCTCATGGCGCTTGATGGTGGAGCCATCGACAAGACCATAACGCAAGGCCCACTTGGGAGTCCTTTGGTGTGTCTTGTTGTTTCGAACGTTCTATTGTGGGAGAAATAGTGAGAAACCGGTGTCATGAGGCCGATCGTCGCCGTCGTACCTGTATGTAGAAGTTGTGTACGTGTCCTACGAGAACTAGATGAAGATGCGGCTGGAATGGCAACGGGACAGAACCGACCAGGGATGTAACCACAAATTGTTAAGAGTAAGTTGAGCCAAAAGTCCTTTCCGATGCCGAATCTAGCTGCGACGGCTGGAGATGGCGCAGGTGAGCGGTTCTGGCTCAGATGAAGCACAGCGAACACGAACCCAATGGCGGAAACAAGGTCCCCATAATAAATAGGAAGACGGCATACCAGTGGTAGCGTCGTGACTTTGGTAGCCTTGGACGGTTAGTCTTTGGGGACATCGTTGGTGAGTGACATGGACAACAAGTAAACTTTGGTGCTGTCCGCGACACCGCATGTAAGAGCTTATTTCCTTTTTTGGAGTGGACCAGGTACACCTGATAGCTTTTCCCTAATTGGGTCATAGATCACATGACACATGAAATGAGGTAAACGACGTCGACTTGGGTCGTTCCCCACCAACCTCGACTTGGACGCGCTCATTACTCCACACGCCGGGCACGCATCTTGGTGAGTACAACTCCACAGTCGCATCTGAACGTCTGTAACAGCTCATCTGATTGTTCCACATCCCTTTCTTTTCGTCTATCTTTCCAACCATGTTTGAATCACCCCCAGATCACCGGAATGGAGCACGACGAGCACGAACCTGTGCTCGACCTCTCAGACGTCGTTCACGATGACCCTATAGGCTCAGAAGATGAACTTATTCACGACGAAGACGCTATCAACGTGTCCGATGCTCCACGTGTCCCCTCCTTCGCAGACTCCACACATCCCTCTCATGCCACACCTCCCGATCTTCCCCTCTCACTCGGGCCATCCTCTGTCTCCGAGAACTTCTCAGTAGAGATGCTGGAACGTGAGATTGCTACGTTGCTGCATCAGAACGCCTCTGCTGCCTCTGCCGCCCTGCTGAGTGCTGCCGCCCAACAACGACAGGAACAGGCTCTCGTAGGGCACGACAGCCGAGGGCAATGCAACGGCAATGCGAAAGGGTCTGGTCACGAGAGTAGCCAAAATGCTGAGGAGTCTGGCATCACGGAACTCGGGCTCAATCTGAGTGGAATTGCAGCAATGTTGCAAGCCGCGCACGCACACGCAGCTTCTAATGGGCGCCACATGGAATCCTCGAAAGGAAACGGTATCAGCGTGGAGGGGGGACAGCCCACGACACGTACCACGCCTGCATTTCGTTCTCTTACCGCAGGTGATATCGATAATTATACTGCCGATGGCACTCAAGAGAGGGGTAACGAAGATCTGGATTTGTCGTATCTTGAAGGGACCTCGGGAGACCATGCGGAGAACGAGGCTGACAGAGATAGGGAAAGTGACAGACTTTCACCTGGTCATTGTTCCCGCACGGAAGGTTCTTTGTCAGATCCTCATTCCGGTGTTCCAGGGGAATTCAACGATATCAGTGACATATTGAACCACCTCTCCTCTCATTTCGAAGCCGAAGCAGACTCGGACCGTCAGCATCTTCCTTCTTCTGCGGAAACGACCTCACCCGTTTCTCGATCACGCAGTGATCACACCCCTCCTCGTTCACCTGAGGGTCGTACCAAGTCCCCATCCAGTCCGGCTCGTCCGGTCGCTCAGCCTGTTGCATCTACATCGTCGCCACCACGCAAAGCTGTCACGGAATCTAAGAAGTTAAAGAGAAAGGACAAGGACATAGACAGCGAGAAAGACAGAGACAGAGACAGAGTACCCAGTGTACACACCTGCCAAGACCCGCAGTGTCGCAAGTCCTTCACTCGACGAAGTGACCTCGCCCGACATATGCGAATACACACAGGCGAAAGACCGTTCGTCTGCGGACATGCGGGCTGCGGAAAGACGTTTATCCAGGTTTGTCCTTGTCGTTCATAATCGTCGCATTTCTTCTGACGTCATGTTCAGAGATCCGCTCTTCACGTACATCAACGAGTACACACTGGCGAAAAACCGCACTCTTGCGAATATCCAGGTTGTGGCAAGACATTTGGTGACTCTAGTAGCCTTGCAAGGCATCGCCGCACGCACACAGGGAAGCGCCCGTATAAGTGCGAAGACCCCGAATGTGAAAAGACGTTTACCCGCCGAACGACGCTCACACAACACATGCGGACACACGATCCGACATGGGAGCCTGATCCCACAATGTAAGTGTGTCCGGATTCAGCACAATCTTTCCGTGGTCATCGTACTCATTCACGGATCCAGAAAATACAGTTTCAAAGCTAAGAAACAGAAAGTATCCGACGACACGGCCGATTTCGAGCTAGAGGAGTCTGTGCGAACGATCTCGGCTCTCTTCTCGCAGACATCCAATGCCAATTATATCACGCCTCAATCGGCGGAGTGTAGCAGCTCGGACGAACCTCTCGAGAGCCGAGTTGCAAGCATTAGTGCGGAGATTGCTGCTGCCATTGTGCAGGCATCTTCACAAGCTCTGGATGGAGAAGACGATGTCGAGGAGGAGGGGGCTGAGGAAGGAGATGGGGACGGTTGGGGAGCTGGTTCCGGGAACGAGATGGGCATGGCTGAGAGCATCGTGCCGAATACGAGCGGGATCAGGGGAGATGGTGGGGGGAGTGAGAGTGGTTGCACTGGAGGCGGTGGTATTGGTGGGAAGGGCATTGGTTGCGTGGAAGAAGAGGATGAGGACAGTGACACGTTTCCTATCCCACTACGGACACGGAAGGGCAAAGATCCGGCGTCAGTTGTTGGGATGAAGAGGAAGAGATGAGCCTTTTTTTTTTTTTCCCCATGATCTTTGGTAGTCTTTAGGGTACATTGCTAATGTACAATTGGGTATAATGATTATAGGGGGACGGAGCTTCGATATGTTCCGGAGCGTGAGACATGGACGCTCGTCGTCTCTGACTGGACCGCCGAGCGAGTCCCAGCCCGTTTCCATCCGCGCCAATTCAGTTTTACATATAAGCTGCCAGACACACCCAGTTTGCACAGACATCCACGCACAATGTCCAGCACTACCGACGAGCTACCCAGCACCGACCTCATCACGTTGACCCGGTACGGATAAGTATACTCTTCCGAAAGACAGTCTCATCTCATCTTCCCCGAGACACGTCCTACACGATCACCTTCGTCTTGGCCCGACTGCAACCGGTGATCTCACCTTGCTCCTCACCGCCATCCAAGTGACCTCCAAATTCATCGCCACCAACGTCCGCAGAGCACGCCTCATCAACCTGTATGTACATCGTGACAGTTAATCTCCTGCACTGTCGTGTTCTCATTGTCCCAGCGTTGGACTTGCAGGTGAAACCAATGTTCAGGGGGAGGAACAGAAAAAGTTGGATGTCCTGTCCAATGACATCATGGTCAATGCTCTCCGGGCTTCTGGAAAAACGGCCGTTCTTGTTTCCGAAGAGCTCGATGACGCGATCATCATCGAAGAACGTAACAAAGGCAAGTACTGTGTCGTTTTCGACCCCCTCGACGGCAGCAGCAACATCGATGCTGGTGTGAACGTCGGGACCATCTTTGGAATCTATGCATTGGTGGGTGCTATCCTGTACTTTCATCCAGAACCGATGAGCCTATGTATCACAGCAACCGGGTTCGCCGGGTTCGATCGAAGATGTACTTAGGCCTGGCAGCGAAATGGTTGCTGCCGGGTACACTATGTAGGCAACCCTTCGTGATATCCACAACGGATTACTGATCAGACGATAGGTATGGTTCCTCTGCCAATCTCGTCCTCTCCACGGGATCGGGTGTCAACGGATACACCCTAGATGCGGCGCTGGGCGAATTTATCCTGACCCATCCTGACGTACGTTCTTGCCTTTCATGTCGCATTTCCAGTCGTCTCGACCGTGACGTGCAGATAAAAATACCGCCGCGAGGCAAGATTTACTCGTTCAACGAAGGCAACTCAATGTACTTCCATCCCCCGGTCAGTGCCTACCTAAACTCGATCAAGTACCCCAAAACCGGGTCCCCATATTCCGCTCGGTATATTGGTTCCATGGTCGCAGACGTGCACCGAACGCTGCTTTATGGCGGCATCTTTGGTTACCCGGACGACAAGAAGAGCAAATCCGGTAAACTTCGTATGCTGTATGAGGCGTTCCCGATGGCATTCCTGACGGAACAGGTGAGTCATGGGAGTCGCGATAGCCCATGCCATGTCTTAATGACCGTGTGATCAGGCAGGAGGCCTTGCCACCACCGGGACGAAGCGCATTCTCGACCTCGTTCCCAAGAACATCCACGAGCGGTGCTCGGTGTTCCTCGGCAGTCGAGATGATGTTCGGGATGTGATGAAGTTCTACGAGACCGACGCCAAATCGCAAATTTAGCTCGTCCGAGAAGACGACCGGAAATATGTGACCGGTGAATGAGCTATAATTATTTGTGTAACGTGTAATATAGACTGCGGGCAAATACTAAATACAATGTGGATCAAATAACGACAAGGATACGCTTGACAACTGACAGACACGGCGGCGGTACCTGAACGTGAACTTTGAGATACTCGGCCAGGAGCCGCCGGTGAGGCAGGTTGACAAGGAGCCAGTGAAGGTGTATAAAGGACAGGCAGAGTTACGCTTATGTGCAAAGAACCGTTGCCAATCAAAAAATCGGGCATCGGTGTGGAGCGATGAAACATATAGGATAGATAAGTGTGTACTATCGGATTGGCCGATTGCCATTCCTCCCTGTCGAGCACGGAGTAGAGATAAGCTATGCATATACCGTTAATCATACAAGCGACAAGATCAGACAACCGCCCTCCAAGAAATCGGGAAATTTACAACGATTGACGGATAGATTTCATACTAAGACATGCTCGCAGATAGAGACGGCTAAAAAACAAGGAATTTAAAGGGTAATTGAGGGCGAACACAGGAAGAAAACATACCAACGGCTTCTACTGAGGCAATAAAAAAAAGAAATGTTGTAGTTACTTCGCGGATGCTTGTTGGTGCTGAGTAGCGCCAGCACCGGTGACGCCGACTACGAGGCCCTTTAACCAACCGTTCTCCCGACGGAGACCCTCGCACTCGCGTTCCAGTTCGACGACACGTTCCTCGAGTTCTTTTGCACGGCGCTCGAGGGCAGCCTCACGTTCCTTCTTCTTGAGACGGAAGCGAGCGCTTGCCGCGGTATTCCGGCGGCGTTTGTCATCGGTTGCGGACAAAGTGGTAACGTTGGGATCGGACTGAGTCGGTTCGTCGGGGGACTGAGGAGTGGAGGTGGTTGGACGAGGATCGGTGTTTTTGTCAGTGGAGGGGGACGATTTTTGTGCGCGAGCGCGCTTGGACGGGGGTGAATGGGAGGGAGATGCGACTGGTGGGGACGCAGCAGCCGCGGCAGATGGAGGGGAGGGAACGGGGTATGAGCCGGCATGGGCGGCATGGAGGGCGAGGAGCTGGGCAAGGGATGAGACGGGATGGAGCTGCGGGGGAGCATTTCGCTGTACAGGCGTGGGTGGAGCAGCGGGATTCAAGAGGGGGTCGATGCCGAATCCGGCAAGGAGAGCATTGATATCGAAGGAGGGAGAGTTGGGCGGGGCGGTGGGGGGGAGGACGGGATTTTCGTGGTTGTCCTGGTTAGGATGGCCGAGGGGAGGTGAGGCGTCGTCGTCGTCGGTGAGTCTGCGTTTTGGCTTGTCTGAGGGGGCCAAGGGCTCGTCAGACTCGAAGGCGAGGTTTGTCCAGAGGTCGAGGTGGGCGGAGAAGTCGGGGAATGGGGCGGCGAGGTCGTGAGTGTCGCGCTCGACGGGCTGGACGACGTTGAGACCGTGGAGGTTGAAGGGGGCCATCGGAGTGCACGGGTGGACAAGGCGACGCGAGCGTTTTTGATAAGACAGAGGACTATCACTAAGCATCACATGACCACGATAGTGCCAAGTTACTAATACTATGTTAAAGTTACTCCCCCCACACGTTCACCATCTCCGCCTCGTGGGTCATCACTGCAACATCCCGTCGCACAGGGTTCATCCTGGGGTACACAAACTAGTGAAAAGATTCAGTATCATCCCAATCACATCCTCATTCATGACGACTTACCTCTTCGTTGTACTCGTGCATCACCTCTGCAGCGAGTATCGCCTTGTCCTTCACCAGTCCCTCGTACGCCGATATCAGTGTCCCAGTCTGCATTCCCACCGCACACATCACCACACACATCATCACCCAGTTCGAGCTACCAGTGCACATCCACACCAGCGCGTGCACAGGTGAGTACACCCCAAGCAGCGTTCGCTCCATCTCTCCCGGAGTCCACATCTCCAGCTGCTGTACCGCTTCCACCGGTGCACCCTTCGGTGGCGATGACGTCGACGGACTCGCCGACGACAACCCGAGCAGGAAGCGCGCCACCGAAACAATGACACGCCACAGAATAAGCAGCATATACTGCAACAGGGCTGCAATCCGTCCTGTAAATGTCGATTTTGGTGCAGGCACACCGGAAAAGACTTGAGCGTCCCGCTGAGGCGATGGCACAAACATAGCATGTGCAGAGTTCACCGGATCAGCTCGAGTCCGTCGGTGAAGCTGGTACGTGCGTGTCTGCGAAAAGAGATGCAGCGCATTCAATGTCGACGCAATCAACAACATGCACGTCGTCGGCACAGTCTGTAGGGTGCACGTGAACAAACCACTTGTACACCATACACGCCACTCACCCAGTCGAACCAACTCTGTTGATTGCGCTCCCAGTAGAGGTCCTCCCATCCCAGGTCCGAGTTTGAAGTAGCGCGCACCTGCGAGATTCTGACAAAAAAGTGAAGAATGTGCATCAAGATGCCAATGAGCCACGCGCTCGTTTTGGGTGCCGGAAAAGGCACGTTGTGAGGAAAGAGCGAAATTTCAAACATGATCCGAGAGGGTATCTCTGACATACTTTTCAAAAAGAACGAGTCTAGTCAGCTAGCTAGTATGTACACGAAAACAACAGAATCCCAACCGTTCAACAAACCCCTTCTTTCGAATGATGGCTTTTCGAGGCGAAGCAGCTGCATTTCCAGTGCTCATGCGAGCCTTGCGTTTCGCACTGAGAGGCGTGGCATAAGGTGGCGGACGTCGTGAACGTGCCGCTTCCCAATCAAATGGGGTGGACGAGGATATAGACGGGGTGGAGGATGGAGAATCAAAGTAAGACACGCGCGTTCGAGGCGTGACTGGTGTCTGGGTGCCGCTAGTAAGGCGGGGCGATGGCGAGTGAGGTGAGCCTGGTAGGTTCGCTGCATTAACCTGAGCGAAACGACGCAGACTCATGTTGCATGAGTGAGCAAGAAAGAGCGAGGCGTGACTTTGGGCAGACGCGTCACAAGTAGCCTAACGTGGGGGTCACGGGTGTGACGAATGTACAAAGTATCTTTCCAGCTCTCTGCCTAATGTCCGTATTCCGCCAATGTCCTCTGCCCATATCTTGAACCACAAACTTGCAAAACAGACCCCGAATCCCACTCCTCCCGCAACCTGCGGCCAAGTGTGATATCCAAGCCATACCCTGGAAAGGACGATCATGCTTCCCCATGGCGCGACCACGAGTGGCGCAAACACAGCAAGTGGATGGAGGCTGGAATGCAATGGGAGGTACATACTGCCCAGGAGTATGGAAACAACAAAGAAAGTACATGCCGAGGCATGGGTACTAGGCATACTGGATAATCCGAGAATCCAGCATGCAAGACAATCGGTGATCGGGGTAGGACGTACCCATACGTTGATTTTCGACCGTGTACTGGTCGTTTCTGTCTAATTGTCCCTTTGACGACCTTGGCTGATAGAACACATGCAGTTGCACCTGCCGCAAAGTAGCATACGCCTGCCGAACGAGTGTAGAGACAGACCAGGGCAGTCAGGGCTGTTATGATCTTTGACGCCTGTACTTTTGGTCAGGTAACAAAGACGGAACATGGAATCACTTCGTACAGACCTCGTCGAGAAATTTGAGCCATGGGGAAAGTGGAGGCATAATTCAAGTGTTAGTGAGTATCCGGCCCGAATGAAGCAGTATATTGATCACGTGCGAATCTCGGACGAAACACGGTCACGTGATTTTATTTGGTTACAGTTTGCGTACAAATAATGACATCCATAAAGGGAAACTGTGAAACAATTGAAGTTCGTTTTTTCAACCTGCGCATTCTTGCGTTTCGACCACTCACGCCTTTTATAAAGATTTCGTTTATCTTCTTCTTGCCTTCATCCCCACCCTCGTCTCACCTAGACGACATCTAACGGGCACCCGCCTATAACTTCCCTCACTTTACCACCACGTCCCGTCCACGAGCACCTTCCGCTTCCTTGTCGCCGTCGCACTCGATTAGCGTCAGGAACTCCGCCGCCAAGATGGCAGTCCCCTCGTCTTCTCATCATGATCGCGAACGTGAGCGTGAGCGCGAGCGCGAACATCGTCACCGTTCAGAACGACACCACCACCACCGCACCATCTCATCAACAACGCTTTTACTTGTACTCTCCCTCGTTTTGGCAGTCCTCGCTGTCATGCTCTCGCTCCCTGCATCCCAGGGTTCAAGTGCAGTTGTGGGAAAAGATGATCCCGTTGCAACCGGTATCTGGGGCTACCTCAATCCAAAACGATCCCAGGTGCTGGTAACCCGCGAGCGTGACGTTGCGATGCGCGAAGCTGAAGTTGCACGTCGCGAGGCGGAGCTGCTTGTTGGCGCCCCTGGTGGTGTGCTTCCTACTCAGTCTCCGGCCGCATGTCCAATCTGCCCCACCCAGACCTTTATTGACATTCCTCCTGCGCAAACTATCATCAAGGAGGTCGTCAAAGAGCAAGAACTTGCTCCTCCTGGGTGGTGGAAAGAAGCGGGTGCTCGCGCGGAAGAAGTCCTCGACCGTGAGCTCAGAGTGGCTGAGCGCGAACGAGAGATCACCCGCCGGGAGGAAAGTGTTAACAAGAGAGATCACGACGCTTCTAGGCGGGAGGCGTGGATCATGGAACAGCTTGTGTGAGTTTTGGTTCCTCACGGGAAAGCGCACATTATTCATACCATCACAATCAGTCTGATCAACAGTGAGAATACCGCAGTCGAGGAAGAAGTTTACTATGAGCAGCCAGGGCCAAAGCGAAAAGTCAAGGTACCACCGCCCCTTCAGCGCCGCCCCGAGCTCTGAGATGAAGGAGTGTTTTCTGTCATGTTCTTTTAAACAAAATAACAGAATTACCTATCCATTCCATCCTGTGTAGAGTTCGTCTCCCCTCCTTCATCCGGGCTTGGGGGACAACGGTCCTCCTTTTCTGTCCCCCTTGTCTTTTGTGGTGGGGGGGAGATCAGTTGGTGGTGGCGTGCCATTCAATTAGATTTGACCGCGACGCATTAGAACGCGATCGGGAGTCGGCTACGTGATTGCTCAAGGCAATATTTGTCTTTTTTTTTCTTCATTTCTTGGTCTTGTATATGCGCACTGCCAACTGATTCCCCTTCACACGATGCTGAACATTTAGCTGACCTTGTTCTTCCCCTTTGTCCGATAGGAGCTCCCAATTGTTGTCGCCGAAACTGAAACTAAAACTATCATCCAATATGAAACTCTCCCTCCGTTGACTGTTACCGTCCCACCACCAGCAAACACACGTCGTGCAGCGTTTCCCACCCCCGAGGGCTTCTCGTCCACTTTCTCGACTGCTATCCCTCGTACTACCGCAATCATGTTCGAAGAGGAAATCGTCAAGGAGCCTCTGAAGGCGGAAGAGATTGAGGAATATGAAGTTGAGGAGTATGAAGACGATGATGCTCCTATTGCCGTGCGAAGGAATGTGAAGCCGGCAAGGAGGCCCCCTCCCCCACGAAGTGGTTGGCTATGGTAGATGGTTTTGTTATTGGATACCTGCTTTTTCTTGTCCCTACCCTCCTGTCTTGACCATCCCCCTGGTTCCTTCACCGGCAGCGTCGTTGCTTCATTTTTTTTTTTCATTTTTTACAGCCGGGCGCTTTCACCACCTTTTGGCTATCACCCTTGTAAATCTTAGGCTACGTTGCGATGCGATACGACCCGTCTAACGGCTGAATACGGACTCCTTATTCCTTGATACATGCGTTATGGATTGGATTGGCTTCGCTACGACCGAGGTATTCTTGTCCCAGCATGATTCCCTGAGTACTGTAGATGTACATTTGGATAGGTTACAGGTAACTCTTGTCAAGCCTGCTAATGTAACTAGTTATTGCGTCTTTGAAAGGGTCACGCTCTTTGTCGCGTGCCACTGGCTTACTTTCTTACCACCTTACCATCATTTCTCCTACTTAGTATTGACATTCATTATTATCAACAATCCCGACGCGCCGCTAGTATAGGCTCCTTTGCACACGAGCTCAGGGATCGAATAGAGGCCCTTTCGATCTGACTTCAATATCATAACTCATCCGGCAGCTAAGCGTCATGCCTTTCGTCAGGTGTAGGGTACGTTATGCCACATTGATTCACACTGAGACATTCAAACGACGCCGTTAGTTCTACACTGAAAATGGTGAACCGTTGAGAGGGGGTTGTCGCAGAAAGGGCGCGGGATGCGCCTTCGTTCATCCCGGAGATTCTGACTGGATCAATGCTCCGCCTCCTTCAACCAAGGCAAAGGACAAGAGTGGCGATTTGGTGCCTTTCTCTGCTATTCGAATGCTTTGAAGTACTTAAGCGTCTTCAGGGAAACTCCAAACCTTGGGGTGAGCGAGGCAAGCGTGGTGCTGTTGCCCCCTCGGAATGGGGTACTGGCGGGGATGCTAGCACTAGCGCCACTGACAGTTGGAGCGGATGGGGTACCGGGGGCGGATGGGGTACCGAAGGCGGATGGGACATGGGAGGCTCTACATCAACACCGGATCGAGTCCCGGAACCCGCGCAGCCAAAGAACCCATCTACCATCAAAACCAGGGACGCCTCCGCGTTTGTGAGCGAATGGAGTCAAGCTGGTGCCACTCCCAGTGCAAGTGGGAATACAAAAAACAGTGAGGATGGGTGGGGAGGGAGTGCAGACAGGGCCACAGGCTCTGCATGGGGAAGTAATGAAAATGCCGGATGGGGAACGTCGAGTTGGGGGGAGAGCAAGGACGCAGACAAAGACGCGGGGTTCGCATGGGGCAACGCACCAAACGATGGCCGGGGAGCGGGCTGGGGGGACAACGAAAACGCGGGGTCTACATGGGGAAGCGCAGGGAGCGGGTGGGGAGCAAGTTGGGGGGACAATAAGGACGCGACCAACTCCTGGGGAGCTTCTGATCCCATGATCGTGGACAATCAGGCCGAGAAGAAGACAGAACAGAGCAAGCGGAAAGGCAAGGTTGTCCTTGCCCCGCCACGCATTCGTATTCCGGACAACGAGAGCAAGAAGGCCAAACTTTCAGGGACGAACAATGAACCCTTGGGTACCAGCAAGTGGGGAGAATCTCGTAGTTCCAACCTCCTTACCACATCGACCCCCGTGACTGCATCGACTCCTCTTGCTACGTTAACGCCCACCGACTCGTCCCGTGTCAAACGCAAGCGTGATGTTGCCTTTGACGACAAACTAGACATCTTCAAGGAATATGTCAAGTAAGTCTTATCTTCCCCGCAAATCCCGTCCTCTCACCCATCGTGTTGACAAGGACCTGGGAGCGTGGCGTTAGGGCACGATTCTTACTCGCAGAAGCTGAGGCTAAACGTGACCGTTGGTTCCGCACACAGAAGTCTGCCTGTTATGCACGCATAGGCGAGGCAGGGCGGAAGAGACTCGATGGCCAACGCGCCGAATGCGATAAAGAGGTCAACTCACAAAGGGAAAAGCTTTCTGGCGCCATCAAATCACTCGTGGAGTTCTATGATACGAATTCATCCAACCTCGACTTGGGTCAGCATTACAACATTGGCGAGGAAGCAAAGAAGTTTATCGAAGAATCCAAAGTTTTCGTTGACGAGGTCCGTGCCCTCCTTGTGGAGCACATTCTTAGGGACAAGAACACGGTGCAATCTAGCGACAACCAGAAATCCCCCTCAAAAGCCGACACCACTCCCATCGGCTCCTTGCGATGTCGGGTCCGAGACCTCGAGGAACGTTTCGAACAAGCACGGACGGAACTGACTCTTCGCCATCAGCCCGACATCCACTCCGAGATCGACGGTCTCTTAACCAGGAAGATTGCAGATTTACGTATGGCACGTCAGTGCGAGATTGATCATGTTGCCTCACAACCACGCCCCAAGATTGTTATTCCATCTAGTGCTGTTATAGAGGGGACAGTCCAACAAGTCAAAGAACTGGATGCTAAAGTACCACATACAGTGGAAAATATTCGTGTTCTGCTTCTCCAAGTAGATGCGACAACCAAGCGGGTTAGCAAGCTTGAGGAGGAGCTTGCCATAAGTAAGGAGATGTACAGAAAGGTAAGTGGCAGCATTATTTATTGGTCAGATATGTGAATGAGTTTCCTTTCTAGCAGATGCAAGAGATGGCCACAGAGAAGGTGAAATTCGAATGCAAAGTGGATGAACGACTGGAGAAGATACGAGAACAGTGCAAACAGGTAGTTGCATCTCAACTTCCTGGTCCTCCCACACAGCTGGCTACGTCACCCACCACTCACCATTCACAAGACAAGCTGATAGAAAGCCTTCGACCTGCATTTGAGGCAATGCTGGACAAGTTTTATGAACGAGAAGTTCAACCAACCATCACATCATTGCAGCAGGATGTCATCAAGGCATCTGACCACCATCAAGAAGAAGCAATCAAAGTGCTTTGGGGCAAGATACAACCTGCCATGAACATGGTTGCAGGGGTTTCACAATGGCTGGACTCGCAAGAACTCAGGATTACTGCTCCAATTGATGATATGTAGCAACCATTTAGGAGTAAATTTCCAACTGTAGTAACCTTGATTTGTACCACATCGCACTAATAGTGTTAACAAACGATACTTGATCAAACCAAACTCGTATCTCTCCACATTCGTCACCTCATGGCGAAGGAACGGCGGTGTAACGTATGTCTTTCTTTCATTACAGCAACTGACTTATTGAATTTGACCGCCTGTTCACTAGCTATTCGACGACAATGGCAAGCCAAGGCGTCTGAGAGATGGCACGAAGGGTTGTTTTAGGGATGCCAGTGCTTGCCGCTTCGTGCACCCGCACGAACGTGAATGGAAGGCTGCTCATTCTTCTCTTCCTCCCAGACACGACTCTGTGGCCGATTCCGATTCCGAATTCTATTACAGTCTCCTACATTCTGATCGCCTAAAGGATAACCGTGACCGGGAGAAGGAAAAAGTGAGAGAGCGGGACAGAGACAAAGACAAAGACAGAGCTGGGGGAAGAGAATGGGAACGGGAGAAAGAGAAGGAGAGGGAGAGGAAACCAAGTTCGTCATTTCACCTCGAGTCTCCACCGCATCGAAGGGACGGCACGACTACTCGTGCCTCTCCTGGCCCATCCTCTCGCAGGTCGACTTTTGACAGCACTACGGACGTTGGTGGCACCACTAAGCGAGGGAGGTCTCCTGCCCTCTCAACATCTTCAGACCAGCTTGAAAGGCTACGAAAAGACAGCAAGTATCACACCAAGGAGCTCCCTACCCTTGGCCGAGATTCTGCTCCTTCGATATCACGTCGTTCTCGTTCTAGGGACAAAGACAAAGACGGGGAGCGAGTTGACCTGCCTAGCAAAATGCCACCTACTGGAAGTCACGTCCCAGACATTCGTAACACAGACACCCCTACCGCTCAATACCTCTCCACTTTACCACCAGAACCTGCTAGGCCACCACCGGTGCAGCCTGCCCCACCGTCGCCCCAAGTTTCTGAGGTTCCTAAACTGCCCTCTTTCGTTTCTAACCAGCAGCCGACTACGTCCAGAGGGCTGAAAGAGCTGACCATGGATGAACAGAGGTCAGCATGGCACGAACGAATCGAGTATGCTCATATCAACCTTGTCTTGTCCACTGACTCACGTGCTCCGGCTCAGCCTCATGTTCACCTCAATCACGTCGCGTCGCGATTATACCAAACTTGAGTCTGACCTGTCTCAAATTCGCCTGCTGTCCAACTCTTCGTTCGTGAATAACATGCATGAAGCCGACTGTGCCCGCATAAAAGCCCAGAAGATGGCTCTGGAGCTCCAAATGGATGTTAAACGCAAAGAAATCAACGACACTGTTCAAAAACTTATCGGCAGCAATTTTTGGCCCGTCCTAAGGGTTCCACAAATTTCGGAGATGGAAAAGTCGCTAGGGGAGGCGAAAAAGCACGCTTTGGAGGTCAGAAGCTTGTTAGACGACGTGAGGAGCAGCTGTGCGGCGCTCTTCAAGACGAGTGCGTTCGATTGGACACAAGATTCGGACCGGCCTACCAAACGAAGAAGGCTAGATGAGAAAGAGGACACTCCTGGGCAATCCACGAGTGGAAACACAGAAGCCATGACCGAGGACACAGCGGAGGAGTTAGAAGCATTTCGCGAGAAACTCACCGAGCTCGATCGACATCTCATTGATCTCGAAAATGATATTTTCCAACGTGACCAGATTGTTTCAGACGAGATTGAACTCCACATGAATGCTCGGTTGGAAGAAGAAGACGCACTTTACCCACCTGTCAGGGAACCAAAAGAGGTGTCTCAAACCGAGATCGAAGCCGTCGTTGATGCAAAGAACCAGGAGCTTGTACGTGCTGTTACAACAACAGGCGAAGAAATCGGAGTACTGGCGGTGGAGGTCGCAGAGTTGATCACAAAGGTGAATGCTCTGGAGGCTAGGTGTATGGCATTGGAAGCAGAAAATCAAGGATTCAAAAACAAACTTGCTCAGGTTTGCGTTGATGTCTTCTATCTTGAGAGGTATGCGAGGCGATCTGATATTGCTTTGGAAGGATATCCTCGAGCACGCGAAATCCCAGGATGCCTTGGTACGCCGTGACAAAGAAATTGACGCCATAGCGGCAGCACTACAGGCCTACATTTCACAAGCACCTACTGGTCAAACAGCAGGTGATCTTCCCTCTGCGGAGTACATCATCGAATCACTCGACAGTCAGCTCGATGGGCTCTTCAAGGAAAAATTTTGCGCAGCATTGGTCACCATTCAGCAGGAAGTCTTCAACAAGGTCCAAGAAAGTCATAATCGTACCCTCGACACCGTTTCGCCAAAAATCATGCTACTGCTCAGAATGGTGAACCTTATCACGGCTCGGCTGGGAAGGCCTGATATGGATGCTCTGAATACTGGGTAATCGAGGACTGACTATCCCATTGTTCCAATTTCCAGTCGCTACGTTCACTTCATTTGTCTCCCACATCTCCAATGTTACGTATCGGTGTCGCGCCATCCATTCAGCTTGATGGCATACAAAGACGACGTGTATTCAGTTATACAGTCACATATTTGCAGTGATAGGTAAGAGTTATGCTGCAGACGTCTTTTGATCAATCGAACTCGGAATCGTCTTGTACAAAGGCTGCAGAATAGGCAAGGATTGTTCCGTACACCAGTCTGAGGGTAAGAGCTATTAGATGTCAAGGTATGAAAGGACAATGGTACACACCCGCCACCAATTGTCGACATGACACAAGCACCTGGCCTTATCACTTCCGAATGTGTAAGAACGACAGGGAGTGCAAATCCAGAAACGACGATTACGGACGTAATGAACCGTCCGAGGTCAACGGGGCCTGCATTGGCCTCGTATGATGAGAACTCGTCCCCTCCGCAGTGTGCGAATAGTGTGTTGGGAAGGGGAGCCAATACGAATGTGAGTGCTGTGGGGGTGGTATGTGGATCATGGACCTCTTGATAGTCGACTCCTGGACTTACCGACCAAGAGAGGTAGCCAGTTTGTCCAAAGTGCACATGAAAGGATTATAAGTAAGAATCCGACGGCGAGGACAAAGGACAAGAGAATGACGGCTTCGTTTGTGCATCAGCTTGGTTCTGGGGGAGTTCAAGGACATGAAACTCACTCTTCAGTCCCGCTGCTGCCATTGTGTTGTGCTGGTGTAGGAAGAATTTGAAGTTGCTGCGCTTGCCCGACTCTGCCTTGCTCCCCATTATTAGGTAATCCAAGAGCAGCAGATCTGTATTTTGTGTCCAACCACAGTACTGCACTGTAACTTGCTATAAGCAATTGTACCGAACCACACCGTACGCTGAACTCATACATGACTCTGGCCATTATCGTACTTGTAGCAGAAATTGTGTGGATTCGTGCCTGAGAACACGGGCCGGATGCAGTACTAAGTCTCAGCGGTGACAACCAAGTCGCGGTCGTCGTTGTAGGACGACCCCCACAACCTGAGCGAGGTTGCACCAGTTCGTGAAGTACGCGGCGGTAGCACTGACAAGCCCATCTTCTCAGTTTCCTCGCAATCTGGATGTGAATGGCACCTCCAAAACGTCGGGTGTCCTATGTGATACCATCCCCAGTCGACCATGTCCCACATCTCAAACTGCCTCCCCTCGGTCTTCCTCGTCACGGTTCACCACGTCCCCTTCTCTTCCCTTCACAATACCAACCCGAAGCGCCACCCGGGTGGAGCCAGCCCAGACATCGCCTTGGTGTCACATCCCTCGCACTCGACTCCACCACCCAGTTGGAAGGACAGGCAACACCGCAAGGTATATTATACACTGGCAGTCGAGATGGCCAGGTCATTTCCTGGGACCTTGGACTGTCGTTCAGGCCAAGGCGAAGCCCATCGTCACGACGGAATCGTGTCGCTAGATGGGAGGCATTAACAGGAATGGCAGACGAAACTTTGGGCGAGGAGACAGAAGAGGAAGAGCGACGGGATGGGGATATACTCGGGGATGTCAAAGAAAGTGGCGGCAGAAAGCGGAGGAGTAGCACCCATGAAGACATTCCCTATGAGCATCAATGGGAACTCGATCTCGAAACACTCAACTTCACTAATGTAAGAAAAGTGTATATCCCCTTCCACATTTTGAACTAACGAGGCACTAGGATTCACAATTTCGACAGTGTGCACAAATGCACACAGATTGGGTTAATGACATTCTTCTCTGCAACTATAATCAGACAGGTCGGTCTCTCGTGCTTTGGCGTTCGGCATGCTGATACTGTAGTGTAGTAATTTCCGCCTCCTCGGATGGTACCATCAAAGCATGGAGTCCACATTCAAATCCTTTGACGGACCCATCAATCATTGGCACACACGCCGACTATGTCCGCTCCCTTGCTTTCTGGTAATTTATATGCAAATCATCAAACCCAGCTTCTTACCAACCATCCAGTCGCGAGTCAAACTGGATTGTTTCAGGCTCTTTCGATCGGTCAATCAAGTTATGGGACCTCACCTTATCGTCACCGACGCCGCAACCACTATTGACCCTCAATCCCCCTGATGCGACTGCACCGAAAGCGTCTATATATGCTGTTGCAGCGGATCCATATGGTCATGCCATTGCCAGCGGCTCTCCAGAGCGTGTGATACGGCTGTGGGACCCTCGGTCTGGAAAGCGTACCGGGAAACTCGTTGGCCACACCGACAACATACGGACGATGTTGATATCTGATGATGCTAGATACGTATGGTCGTGCGCTAATGTTATTTTACGCACATTCTAATACCCCCTTTCCAGCTTCTTACAGGTTCTACTGATGGTGAGCAAGCCCCAATGTGTGGAACGACTTGATCTCATAATGGCATAGCTTCTATCAAACTCTGGTCCCTATCCTCGCAACGCTGCTTGCATACATTTACTTACCATACGGATTCTGTATGGTCCTTACACTCCACCCATCCATCCCTGAAGATATTTTATTCTGGGGATAAATCCGGGATTGTCTGCAAGGTTGACGTCGAGGACTCTTTGGAGGTTGCAGATGGTGTATGCATCGTGCTTGCACGAGAATCGAGTGAAGAAGGTGGAGAGGGAATAAACAAGATTATCACCGCCGACGATGGATTGCTTTGGACGGCGTCAGGGAGCTCCAACATCAGCCGTTGGAGAATCCCCAAGCGACTAGTGAAGCGCGACGCGGGGGATGATCGAGACCTATTCACAGATTCCACCGTCACAGCCAAGAGCACCTCGACTGGAGTGGAGCCGCCCTGGTCAGCTCCACCTTCGATCTATCAAGGTAAGTTTATATTACGGGTTGTTTAATTTGTGACTACTCACGCGATGCTCAAGGTCGCAGGGATGACGAACTTCCTTCGTATCCAGGGGTTCCACTTTCTTCCCTTGTGAGGCTTGCCTCTCCGAATAGCTCATTTTCACCGTCATTATTCATGTCTCGAGGGCGCGATGCAGAGGTAGCCACCCTATATTCTGCGGCTTCGATTGTATCCGTTCCAGCTGTGCGGTCACCGTTCAATGCTGCTTTTCAACATTCCACCACTCTCATACCATCAAATACTCAAAGAGATACGAGAAGCCATGTCTCGATGACGAACATCGACCAAGATCCCGTCCACGAAACCCGCACAACCTACACAACTCAGGAACTAGGCGAACTTGCCTCGGATGCCACCCCTTTCAATTCTAACCCGGATATGGTAATCACGGGTTCTCGTGGGCTCGTGCGAGCAGTGTTGTTAAATGATCGCATGCATGCCCTGACGGTTGACACAATGGGTGAAGTTGCCGTATGGGATATCGTCCGTGGAGTGTGTTGCGGTTGGTATACGAAAGAGGATGTCCAAGCTGCAAGTCTCCGCGGGAGCTTGGATGGCAGCGCTCGCAGCAGAGAGCAAAGCAGCGCGATCGGTGATAAAGAATGGAGCCCTCGAGCGGCCCTCGAGGCAGTCAGAGAGCGTATTGAAGGAGAGGCTGTCGTGTCTGCCTGGTCGTCCGTGGACACGAAAACTGGAGTCCTCACCGTGCACATCAATGAGCGATGCTTCGAGGCCGAAATTTATGCTGACGAGGCAGGCTTTGATTCAGACAATCATTTTAACGACGAGCTCAGAAGTGCGTCCATGCAATAATCTTGCGAAAGTTCATGCTAACAAGCGGTCAAAAGTTAATATTGGAAAATGGGTCCTTCGAAATTTGTTCCTGGAGTTCGTACAGGAGGAGCAGCGCATTCGGCGAAAACGCGACGTCCACGGTCCAGAGTCTAGTCAACCAAACCACACCGATGTACATTGTGGTGTCGGAGGATCGAGCTCAGAACCCAGTGTTCACTTTTCTAGCCCAACTGGACTCCTTTCGTCTCTCGAAATATCAAGGTCGTCATCGCGCCTGCCAATATGTACGGCTGTTGTCACTTCTACAAGTGCATTACCTGCGATTCTTCCTGCTCTACCTTCGATCGCTAAGCCTTCTCCTTTACTCACACCAATGATACCTTTGAAAGCTGCTAAGCCAATGAACAACACTCCCCAATCACCCTCGTCCGATAAGCCACTCATGCCTCGTCCTATTCGAACTCATGGGCTCGATATGCCACCATCAAACGTAAGCCGCGAGCCTGATTATCTTGCTGCTCGCCGACCCTCGACGGCAAGTACCGCTCTATCAGATGGCGATTTTTCGGGCTGGGGAGGTCCCGGAAGCCCTCCGCGTTATATTGGTGACGCCTCTGGACCGCTTACACCAAATACGCCAGGCGGTGGCTTCATGGGTCGTCTCAAAAGCCTTGGAAAGGGACCAGGTCGAAAAACAGTGAACGACACTGTCCCAAGTTCCCCGGTCATGAACAATGCCGGCTATATTGTGGACACTCCGACCGTTCCTGAGGTGCGGTTCATTTGAATTATTGCTTTGATTGTTCGCCTGACATCTTATATGTAGGATGACGAAGCTAGCAGAACACCCACCCAAATCCTATTATCAACCCCTCTATCTCCACCCTCATCAAGTGAAGCTCCGGCTCTATCACTCCCCCCCAACATGATGGTGATGATGTCAGACGAATCATATCCTGGCTGGAAGACTGTATATCGGGGCAGTGTCTCGACCACCTGGGCTGACACATATGCCCTCGAAGAAAGCATGCCACTCTGGTTGCTTGAATACGTCCTCTTTAACAAGGCTGTTGTTCCGCATGCGAGTAAAATTAGTTTCGTTCTACTGCCTTGGCCGAATCCGGATCCTGATGGCGAGAAGCTACCCGAGCTCTTGAATGTGTATGTTATATCGCGCGCCAACTATGCTTCATGCTTATCGTTAAATTATCTTTAGTGCTCAATCGAAATTGACCGCGAGCAAATTTCTTCGAGTACGGAAACTGACACATCATGTGTGTAGCCATATTTCGAGAATCGACTGGAGCTCATCGCATCCCAGGTACAGGAAAAATTAGACAAGCTGTCCAGTACTGTCAACCTTGCGCCTTCCTCTTCTGTTGACATGTCCACACCCGATTCTCCGAGCACAAGGAACTTCCGCACCCGGGCAGAAGAAACCTATGAAATTCTCTGTAATGACATGGTACTTTCGCTCGACATGACCCTTGCTGCGGTGCGACAATATTTCTGGAGACAGTCTTCTGAGTTGACCATGTACTATCGCTTGAGGAACCATCCAGCGACAGAGTAGTGTTGATATTCCGACTTGACGCGACACCTGATGATTAATGCATACTGTAACGTGTTATCCTCGTTGTCACCATCAAAACGAGCATTTATTTGACAATTTAGTGCAGCCTTTCCTACTGTGTCGTAGACAAAACAATTTGCCGCTAATTCGGCCACAGTGAGGGTTTCGATGCACTACCCATCATTTGGTGTCTGTGCCCTGCTGGCACGAGTGGTGTCGTATCCGTTAAGTTACTAGGGTCTGACTCTCAAACAGTCTAAGATATGCATATAATTTAGACAGTGTCCGATTTATCTGCCTTCTAACAGAATCCATAACTTGATCGGGCTGTTAGGAGCTCAGTGTGGATGGGTGCTGAAACATTGTGTGTTAACGCAAAGATTGGCAAGTGGGAGAATTCCTCGCAGAGAAAATGTATGGGCCAATGTATACGTGTTTGATGGGGGTAAGCTGGGAGACATGGACAAAGGTCAACTTGATCAACCACTCGTTCGGACACATACTCTGGTTATACATGCCTTGATTATCCAAATCCTCAAGGTCATTGATCCCTCCTGCAGGGAATACTGTCTGGAGAGCAGAGGTCACGGTATGACGGAACTTGGACGAAATTTACCCGACGTTAGAAAAGTTCAGCAAACTGAACAAATGGACAAACTCCATCACATCTCCCATTGCGGTGTAAAGAGCAATTGTGACTGGCTAACTTGGTCCCCAAATTACCTGTGCAGAGTTGGCATCCGTCAGCTCTCTTTGCTACATGCCAGCAGGGCCGATGAAGTCGGTGCATTAATTCTGATGCGATACTGTCCCGGCTTCATTCAAACATCTGAATTTCAAAAGCTGCAAGAAGGAACCTCGGTTCAACCATTCACGAGGCCATTGGCCATAGAACACTCACTTTTACTCCCGGGGTGTGGCAAGTACTATGCACATGAAGCATGGAGGAGACCCAAGGACGCTTGACCTTGAAGGCTGGACATGTTGTCTCGAATCATCGCCAAGAAGAGAGGCAAACTACTTTCCTCATGTGAGTATTGGACCGATTATACATGTTCGCTAATAGCACA
>JBBPNO010000402.1:0-25279 GCA_038090915.1 Boletus eberwhitei
CGCTACTCCTATCGCGCCAATCTTCTATACGCCGGAATGTGCGTGATACGATGACTTTTTCGATCAAGCAATCCTGAACGCTCGGTCGACGATCTAGACAGAGACGCCACAAATTACTTCAGAGGCATCGTCAAGACCGGTGAGAAGAGTCCCAGGGTGCTCGATCTCACAGAGAACATCATCCGCCAGAATCCCGCACACTACTCAGCATGGTGAGTACTCTATCCTTCTTCAGAGGCACCCGTACTACGACGTCGATCAGGCAGTATCGGTACAAAACCCTCATTTCCTTGAATGCCCCCTTGGACACCGAGCTGCGGCTGATGGACGAGCTCGCGGTCACATACTTGAAAACATACCAAGTCTGGCATCATCGTCGACTCCTGGTCCAACAGACCAACGACCCCGCACCCGAACTCGCGTTCATCACCAACGCCCTCCAGATCGACACCAAGAACTACCACACCTGGTCGTACAGACAGTGGATCCTCGCCCACTTCAACGACGATGTGTTGTGGCGCGGTGAGCTCCCGTTCGTAGAACACATGCTGGACAGTGATCTGCGCAACAACTCGGCGTGGCATCACCGATTCTTCGTCGTGTTTCAGTCTGGCGTCAGGAATGGAGACGAGGACAGGGACGTCGTCGTCCGCAGGGAGTTGACGTACGTATACGCAGGAAGCAGCCACGTGCGACTGACTGAGTTGATCACTTCTCCTAGCTTTGTGAAGGCGAAGATAGCGATTGCGCCCAATAATGCATCTGCATGGAATTACCTCCGGGGTATACTGGACCACTCGAAAGTGCCCTATTCAATCCTTCGATCGTTCGTGTCCCCCTATTCTGTGCCCCGTTCAGAGCAACATGAGGCACCGGGAGATGTGGTCGACCTCGAGGATCCCCTCCCATCTCCAGGGGCTCAGTTACCCTGTGTCGCGGCAATTGAGTTCATGGCGGATATCTATGAAGGGACCGGTGGAGATGGTATCACGAAGGCAATACAGGTACAGCAACACTCCGTTTCTCTCTTGGTGACTAGTCTGAGAGCTAACCTTGTCTTCATGTGAAGCTTTGGAAATCGCTTGCGCACGAACACGACACCATGAGAAAGAAGTATGTTATTCTAGTGCCTCCTCTGAGGAGTTCACTTCGGCAATTAAACTGACGTGCCTTTATCATCAGGTATTGGGAGTATAGGATTAAAGAGGCGTTACAAAATGTCCGATAAATGTATGGGTGAGGTCCTGACGTGAATTGTATCCTTCGTGTCCGACCGATGAAGGAACAGTCATCGTGCTGCGATTGTCGGAGTCTGGTGTCAGAGTCTGTTAACCGCATTGATCCCTAGCATCATATTCGTTCACCCAAGCGGGCTTAGATGAGGTCCGACAATCGGAGCTACTAAAGTCGCGCTGCAGCCTGCCCACTCTCGTCCATCCGAACGACGATCTTGCCAAATTGACTTCCATGCTTCATGAGCTCGAACCCTTGTTCAGTGGACCCTAAGCCCTCCAATACATGAGACACCACGGGGACGATGGCATGTTCGGCCAAGAACCTTGTCGCGTCAACGAGGTCTTGATGCGACCCCATCGTGGACCCTTTGTTCCTCGCACGTCATTACAGCTCCTCCTGACCATAAACCAAACAGACGACACGGACCGATAAGCTGGTGGTGCTTTAACACCTCACGCATGGTAAATTTTATAGTCGGGTTGGCAGTCCTAGAACGGAGATTGACAATAATGAATGAGAGAAGACGAAGGGGGGGGCTTATGCGTGCCAGTAAACACATACATGCCGTAGACGACGACTTTTCCACCGGGTTTCAGAATTTTATTGACCCGGCCCATAATGTCGCCTCCACCAGAGTCGATGACGGCATCGAGCAATACGGACCCACCTCGTTTCGCGAGCAACTCACCGAGTTGACCTGGCCAATTCTCTGCAACGACGCTGGGTAAACAAAAAAGGCGTCCAGGCAAGGAAGAGAAAGGTGAGAAACACACCCGAATTGTAGTTGACACCGCCAACGGCACCGAGTGCGATCGCTTTCTGAATTTTATCCTCATTACCGCTCGTGACGAACACGTTCGCGCCCTTGGCGAGACAGAGCTGAAGTGTGATGAGAGCGACACCGCCGCCGATGCCTGTGATGAGGATGTTCTGACCTTGCCCGACGCGGGCGTTGACGATGGCAGCTCTGCGAGGGAAAAGACGAACGTTGTATCAATGCATTAATGAGCTGATCGTCGTTGCGTTGCGTTGTGCCCGACAGACCTCCACGCAGTCAACCCTCCGACAGGCCACGCAGCCATGTGAACGTCGTCGAGATGGTCTGGGGAACGAATAACTTGATCCCGCTCGACGACGACATAGTCTGCAAAGGTTCCCAGAGGTGGGTGTTTCCCCCCGCCGAGGATGCCAAACGTGGACCTGGAAAACGGGATGGAAATGAGAGCGACGTCCGACACGTCGACTGAGAGGGTCGTTCTGTGCGTGTCACCCACCCGGGTTCTGGCGCTTCGGGGCTGCTCTCCCAGCCCCGCATGGGCGTGAGGAATACGCGTCGTTGTAGGAGGGGGTCATGAGGATCGGTAGACGCGACGACCGTCCCTGCAACACTTCCACGTTGAATGACCTCACTCTGAAAGAGGTTGGATCAATACCATCTGCGCACCTGCACCGTCCGCTCCAAACGTGGCTCCAAACACAATACCCGGATACCGCCCAAAACGAATCCAAAGCTACAGCAAGGATTTTCATACTACAGTTCAACGTCGAGGCGATTCGAAATGGTTAATTCGATACTGACATCCCTGCGGTTGAACGCCACGGCTCCCATCTTCACCAGGACTTGACCACTCTGCAGGACGGGGATAAGACGCTTCTCAATGACTGCGTTATGATAGAGTGGCTTCCTCTCGGCGGGAGACTTCTTGACCACCAACGCGCGCGTTTCCTTGGGTAGTCGCACTGTCATCTTGCAGGACCTTGGTGGGAACGGAAAGTTCATCTCGGTCTCGGACAATAAGACCACGGATCGACTCGGGCCGCTCAAAGATCGTAAGTCATCATCACACAAGTTACTATTCGAAAAGATCGACCAACTCGCGCCTCGGAGAAGTCACTGCAACCACCTTCCCTTCGAAACTAAGCAGTTCACCTCCTTTCGTGGCAACCATATCACTGTCCGACGCCGTCCGAGTGACTCCCAACAACTTCTCGACGTTCGTCGTCGCCATATTCAAAGCATCCTCTATGCTAATCAAGCCATGGGAATCAATGTGCACCTTTACGAAGAAGGATGGCGTGTCATGATGGTGTACCACGTCACATACTGTGAGAGTAACTCACCCAGGCGGCGTCCCATCTCAGGTTGCGCGCAGCCCAAGCGGATAGCTGCGCATCTTCTTCGACTCCTTGGTGTCCGATACCAACGGTTACCCCGTGGGCGAACAACGCAGTCACGAGGCTCTGTTCCGTGATAGGCGGTCCTTGAATGCTTGAATAGAACGACATTAGAAAAATATTTCGGGAACACATTCAGACGGATGACTGACATTCGGCGACCCTCCCACGTAAGCGGGAACGGTCTAGGAGGTGTGACGATGACGCCGACGTTCGCAGCTGCCAGCTCGGCAGCAACGAGGTGTGCTTCGCCAGCGCCTACGAGGGTCATCTTGATCGGTGTACCAAAGGTCGCCTCGACTTCTCGCTTGAGCTTCAAAAGACTTGCGATGATGTCGGTGTTTTTCACGTTGACGACCAGAGGCAACTTTCCCTGTGCGAATCCACGTCAAGTTCGGGGTTTTCAGGGAAAATCGTGAACGGGAACCTTGACAACGGCTTCGAACGATGTGCCTCTTTCACCTGAGTACGGACCCAACAGAAGACGACGGAGTGCCGCTATCTGTGTGCTCACACTTGGTCCTCCACCCCGGTGTAGGACAGCGACGTGAACGGCAGTGACATCGTCAAGCACAGCTTCATGTTCCAATTTGTGTTTCGCTCCGAGGGAGAAATGAGTACCTAAACCACCGAGTAAACCACCCGAGATGGGTGATGTGATTGCGGTCGAAACACCAGACCGATAAGCGAGTCTCGACACGAAACATCAGCATGTTTAGCACGCCATGAAGGGACAAATCTCACAGAGCATCTCGAGTCCCGAACATGAGACCGTCCACGGCACGGGTGATACTCTCTCCACCCAGGACTTTTGGGATGGACTCCTGCAGTTGGTCGAAGACAGGACCATCCGAAGTACTCATCTCCGTGGCAATCTCTTGAAGACCGAGAGAGGCTCCTGCAGAAACTAAGGCAGGGGTGATAGAGCCGCCCTCCAAATTGATCACTTTTAGTTGTTCGTCATTGATGAAAGAAGTGCAAGTTCCCATAGAGCCCGCGCAGACAATTTCCCCGTGTTCGACGAAGACGATGCCTTCGTCGTCGACACCGCGAACCTGGAAGACAGAATGCACTCCAGATTCGTCCCTCCGCCACATGCTGGATATGTTTCGGAACAGAATACCGCCAGAGGTAAACGGAGTCGCTTCTAGCGGTGGTAGACCAACGAACTCGACAGCAACCTTGGCCTCCTCGTCAAAGCTTGGCGTAATCGGAGCAGCCTGTCCGTCATCTCTCTTCTTCGAAAACGACGTCTGAAGTTGAGGTATTCCGTCGATGAACACTTGTACTGGCGTCGCACCGAGCGCCAACGGATGGCTATCCCAGATGACAACATCTGAGGTGGTCTTCTTGAGAATCAACGTGAATCACAATCACTACTCATAACTTGCCTGCATCGTAACCTGTGGAAGGTTGTAAGTGACCAGAACATATTGCTCTCATAGAACTGGTACCTTCCATGATGTAACCAAGACGGTGATCTAGTCCAAGCAGTTCAGCACCGTTCGTCGTGACAGAAGCAAGGGAAGCATTGTCAGGAAGCCCATAATAATGAGCCTGCTGCGCTTCATGCAAAAGCCAGCGAGAATGAATCCCCGGGTGGTCACTCTGTGACGACACTAGGTCAATGTCGCCTCACGATAAACCGAGGTTACTTCACCTTCATAATGACTTTGATATCCTGCTCGTTCAGGATACGAGGTGCGAATTCTGAATGGCGGTACGCTTCACGCTTGTACCTACCGATAATCAGTTCTGATACTCGAGCCCAGCATCTGTAGCTCTACCTCGCGAACGCTGCAAACATCGCAACAGCGGGAGGATGTTCTACAAAGGACGATCAATTTGCGATTCGATGCGGAGATTAGTCTGACCATATGCTCGCTTGAGGACAGCTGGAACAAGGTAAGCCTCATGGGCGTGATGGAATGCGGCAACCGGGAATTGGAACTCGTTGGACAGCTGCGAAGAAAGTCACCATACCATCATAGAACGGAGCACTGGACAATGCACGTACCCTCACGAAAGCGTCGAAATCTACGGCTTCATAGCAATGTGTTTGGACCTGAAGAGATGTCCGTTTCCCTCATGATTTCACTATCGTACCGAGCAATGTATTCACCTTGACCTTCCCCCTCAAGATATCTACAAGGGCTTCCCATTGCAAATCTTCCGGAAACTCGCCTAGTCCATTCCATTCGTCAGCGAAGGCTTTCGAGCAATAGTCATCTTGCTTGTCTTTGATTTGGCGGGCATGTTCGTAGCTGTCGACTAGCTGCAACAGTGTGCGCAACGAAAATAGTTCCAAGTACTCACGCTTCACGATATGACCACACCGTATCCATTCTCGTTCCCGAATAGACTCCTGCTAAAATCAAAATATTGGACTGGGCAGAGAGAGGCCAAGATCGTGATACCTACAAGGGTTCTCTCCTGGTAACATAGATGCGGTAAATTGACAGTCGTAAATTTCACTGAATACGCACCGCACGCATGTCTATAAAAAACGTGAGCAAAGCCCCAAGCGTAGGACATGCGAAACGGCACCATACTTCATATGACGCCAACGCGGCGGTGTATTGTAGTCCACCTGTGTACCATTGAGGCCATAGGGTGGATCGACCAACAGTGACGAAGACGACCTTTCGCTGGTTGACCGCAGCTTGATTGCAAACGCTTGTCCGCCTGTATAGAGGTGATGGTCGGTCTACAACGCTCGAATTGGGATGGAAAGTGACAGCTACCGATAGCATTAGCAGACCCAGGAAGAATGAGCGACGTGGTGACGCCTCCTGCAATAGAAAGAGCATAGCTATCGTCGTGCGTGTTCAAACCATCGAGGGATCGCAGCCATGGCAAGGCAAGACCTTTGAGGGAGTTGGTGTCATCGCCGCCTCGGAGTTCCGGGGACGAACCAACACCGATGTGAGAATGAACATCGACGATGCTTCCAGTTCGTAGTCAGGCCAGTCAGCGTTCATGTGGTAACTATCCGCTCACCCTGGAGTCACCCATGCACCCTATTCATTCATAATATATGTGATCTGATCATGCTAGAGGTCCTCGATCATTCTCACCTCGGCATCGATTTCGATAACATCGTCCTGGTTCAACAAGGCATTCGCCTCCCCGACGCCCTTGATCAACCCATCCTCTAACAAAATGTCTCCATGAACGATGTCCTCTCCATTGGCCAGGCCAGTCCAGACAGATGCGTTCCGAATCAAGACCGAGGACGTTCCTGGCTCGTACCTGTCTGACCGCGTGCGGCTGCTGAACCCGGGAGGGGGGGCTGGCTTGACAGACAAATATTGACATTTCGCGAGCGTGTCTGCGGCATGCAATGGCACGCGGACGTGAGATCGGGGACGTCCGGTCGAGAGGAGGGGAAAGTAGATGGAGAAGTAGAGGGCTGTGAGGACGAACACCACCAACACAGACCAGACACGCTTGTTCGGCTTGTCACGCGACGTTGCGCGTCCCAACCTCGACAGGTCGACACCCGGACGCTGTGCGTAGTCAAAGGCCTTTTCCATGGACGATGGTGTAGAAGGCGAACGCGCGAATTACGGCCGGCCGACCGGTCAAGTATTCAATAATAATCATAAGTAGGACAGCTCGCGATCAGAGTCACGCCACGCCGCAGTCGGTCGAAAGACCACGACAGCACATCGCACAATGAACAACACAGCGAGTCATTTCTGATACAATTATTTCTTGAACCATAGTGACACCGACATTGCAAGGCACAATGTCTACAATGCGGCTATAAAACGTTGACAGATTATGGGTGAGGAAACTATAGGCAAAATGTTTGATGGCATGACCAAAAACAATGGGTCTAAAAATATGAGCTAAAAGGGAGCGAGGAGCATTTTCCTAGGGTCTTCGATGTAATCGCGGACCTTGACTGCAAAGGTAAAAGAAATGCGGCGTTAGTATGAGACAAGGAACATGATACACCAACTAACCAAGGAAAGTGACGGCTTCCCGTCCGTCGAGAAGACGGTGGTCATACGTGAGAGCAACAACCATTATTGGTCGAATAACAATCTGGCCGTTCACGACAACAGGTTTCTCTTTGATAGCGTGCATACCAAGCACGGCGGATTGTGGGAGGTTAATAATAGGAGTGCCGTACAAGGAACCGAAGACGCCACCGTTGGAGCTGAACGTTTGTTGTTAGTTCGATTCGCGGTGCGCCGGAGGAATAAACTGACATGGTGAATGTACCTCCAGCCATATCCTCAAGAGTAAGTTTACCGTCTCTGGCCTGAGAGAATCCTAAGTGAACAAGCTAGATCGGGAGAAACAATCTACGCACCTTTTTTCCAAGAGAGGCAATCTCTTTCTCGATCGCGAGGAAGTTCATTGCTTCTGTATTCCTGACGACAGGCGTAACCAAACCTTTGGGGGTTGCGACAGCAACGCTGAGGTCCACAAACTCGTGGTAAACAATCTCATCACCCTCGATGGACGCATTGGCAGCAGGAATTTCTTGCAGTGCAAGCGTACAAGCACGAGCGAAAGCGCTCATGAAACCGAGCTTGACGTCATGATCCTTGAGTATATCATCCTTGTACTTCTTGCGCATATCCATGAGGGAGGACATATCGATTTCGTTGAAGGTAGTCAAGGATGCAGCAGCATCTTGAGACTCCTTGAGGCGTTCGGCGATGCGCAAACGCATACGATTCATCTTCACCTGAGTAGTGGTCAAAGGACCGAACCTGCGCGAAAGGGGGGAATAATAGCGTACCCTGGTCTCATTGCGGCTGCCCGGCACCCTAGATGGCGCAGTAGCCTCAGGTTTCGATTCCTGCTTGGTTGCCTTGGGTTCTTTGGGGACCTCTGGAGTGCTTTTTTGTGAGAGAGCTGGGGGTGATGTAGGTTGTTGTTGGGGCGGGGTTGCGTCTGCGGTCTTTGGAGGTTCCGCTTGAGCAGGTTCCTCGGCTGCCTTCTCCTTGGGTACAGCTGCAACTGAACGAATGAGATCAAGCATGTGTTGAACACAACGAATGGAGGAGAGGCACGTACCAACTTCTCCAGCTTCTATTCTGAAGAGTTCTTGTCCGACAGTAACAGTGTCCTCTTCCTTTGCGAGGAGTTCTACAATCGTTCCACCAACGGAGGCGTTGACAGTGACATCAATCTTGATAAAGGGCACATCAACCCAAGTCATGGACGAACTCAGAGCAATCGGGGTTGCACCTTGTCTGTTTCAATAGTGGCGACCTCTTCATCTGCCTCAACGGTATCGCCAACTTGCTTTGACCATGATCTGAGAGTACCTTCTGAGATGGATTCTGCCATCTGAGGGACCTTGACGGTCTCAGCTACAGAGTTTCATTGCGCCACTGTCATGGTCTGGGAAGTGATGGGATTCACGTCATAGGACTGACCTTGCAAGAGATGCGACGCGTGAAACTGCGCGCGCATTAGATGCGAGGCAGCGGCATGCCTGGTGACACGACCAGGGTTGAGTGAGTTAAGTCGAGGTATGACATGGAAAACCGTACCAAGTCCTGGACACGCCGGAACCCGGAGCATGTCTTGCAAAAGCACCACGACTACGTGAGATGGCAATGATACGTTTGGAAAGCATGGTGGCTTGACGATATTGAAAGCGCGCCTGAAGAAAAGGAAAAGGCGGGAAGGAACGATGTATGTGGTGTTATGGCAAGCACTGAGAGCGACCACACTCGAAACGAAAGTGCATAGCCACCGCTGGCCGCCATCGTGTACTACCAAATAAACTACCGAGAAAACCCGACCAATTGCAAGCAGATTTTGAGTTACTTTAGCTCAGCAGGCTGTACTACGGCCTCCCGTGACTGAAAGCAACCGCTGGCGACGACGTCCGTTATATTCTTCGATGGATTTAATACACAGGTCTAATCTTGCCTGATGATCCTCCTATTTTCGCAGTGCGAGTCCCGTAGAATTGATGTCAGGTTGGTTTCACCCACTGATATTTCACTATCAAACCCTCTCTCAAGGCTCGCCCCTACGCGGTGTACTGTGCTGTTCGTGCGTTGAAACATGGGGTCCTAGACTGCTTGCACCAAAATCGCCGTTCATACTCTTCAACGGATTTTTGTAGTGATCAAGTATCTCCTCAGCAGTGAACACCCTGTTACAAAAATCATGTTTCAGTCCTCGGCAGGGTTAGGAAAGGACGTGCGAGAGCTTGCCTATCAGCTGTTGACAACTGGCACAATGAGAGGGCCAAATATCGAGAAGGTGACTGCCCCGTAAAAGCAGCCCATTTGGTTGTCAAGGATGCTAGGTCCGCCATTTTCCATGTGCGCAGAATTCGTAGTAGTGACATTCTACTCGAAGATCTGCTTGGATGGATGGACGTGAGTTGCGGGATCCCGTTCTTGGGGCCTGATTGCACATTCCGTACGCAATAGAGATACGGCTCCTACTCCAATTCAGCCGAGACACGACGTGCAATCGCAAGTTCCACAGCGATATCGCCCAGTGAGGGATTTCAACAATATTAATGTTCACTGACTGCCTGGTTATCCCAACGAGTACGCCTCCAAATAGAGTAAGAATAAGCGCCAATGACACGAGGCGCCTTCGTGACCGAGATGGGAGAAACGTGTTTGTTGGAGTCCAACTCTCTCCGTAGTACCGCGAGTCAACCTCAACGCTTGTTTCTTGACACTGTGAAACCTACGGACATGCCAATCATTGGGAAGATGTTGTCAACGAAGAACAGTGTGTCGCAGTTCTCAGGAGTGGTTGTATAACACTGACAATTCAACAAGACCATACAATAGTGCTTGATGCCGGTCACCTCAACACGGTGTGGGCAGTCGCTTTCCACCCTGACGGAATCCATTTATTCAGCGGGAGTTCGGATGGGATTCGACGATGGAGACTTGCGGATGGTCAAGAGGTGGCAAAGCAATTGGGAATGAACTTGGGCGCCATTTCTGTGTCAAGGGATCACAAGTGGGTAGTGTGTGGGACTATAATGGGGGCGAGTGTGTGGGACGAAAATATCCAGGAGAAGGCCATTGAAGTGGACAGCACAGAAAACGTGACTGCGGTTGACATGTCACCGAACGCCACCAGGTTTGCCACAGGCAGTGACAATATAGTGAGTATCTGGAACATTGTCACCGGCGAGAGATTGGTTGGCCCACTTCAACATGACCACGACGTCGCAGGAGCTAAATTCTCCCCGAATGGCGATCACATCGCCACTGCGTGCGAGGACTCTGAATCTATCCATGTCTTTGACAGTCACAATGGCGACCAACTCGTCACTATCAAAGCCGACCTGAATTATCATTCCCGCCCGCTCACTCCTCTTGGATGGTCGACCAACGGGCAGCAAATTTTTACTGCATCTCGCAATAATAAAATCGGGGTTTTCGAGGTGTCCACTGGATTCTTACTGGCTGAATCACAGGTTCACAGTTCGCACATTGGCAACGATCGGGACTTCCGACGGTGTATTGCTCTAGCTACCAATGGGAAGTTTCTTGCTACCTTCGCACCACACACCATCTCGTTTTGGGACACTTCAACACTTGTTAGGGCTGGCCCAGTCATTGAGCACAGTCAGAAGTTACGGTCAATTGCTCTCTCCGCAGATTACAGCTATGTTGCGACTGGAGGATATGATGGGAAAATCATGATTGATAACCTCAGTGACATCCTTCCAGACTCATATGGTCCATTCCATGTAAGCATTCTGCATTTGTTTTGTTGACTTGTTGGATAAGGTGTACATTGCTTTTCCCTGTTTTAGGCACAAGACCCGGATGAGCAGGCGTCCACCTCGAGGGCCCAAGACAACAAAGGACCGGTAGGAGTTTGTCATCCTATTGCTAAAGGAATTGCACTGACTTCTGCATTCCTACACAAGGAACAACCCATGCCAGCAAGTCCGCCTAAGTCGGAGAACCACAACGAAGTCAGTAATGATGATTTGCTCGAGGTAGGAGTTTTTGACCCTTTCCCCCTCGGTATTGGTTTTCATGACGGTGTAAGATCGAGTTGCCGTCTAGTACCCCTGCACCCGTATTTGACTATGACGAGGTTTGTGCTGATTTCACTACTCCGACTTTCATGTTGACATTGCTAGAGTCGCCATCCCCCCCATCTTCTGCTCACCTCCATGAGGCTGAGGCACTGCCGCTCGACCCGCTCAATGCTATATCGCAGTTATTAGATCCTCCACCCATGACTCCTACCCCTTCGGAAGTGCCTTGTCAAAAGAAACCTCTTGATACTCCTGATTCATCTAAGCTCATTTCGGCGCTCGAAAGGTGGCTTCAGACGAGATTCAAAAAGACCAACAAGAACCAGGGGTCGCAACTGTCAGGTCGACTTCCTACAAACTCTAGTCGACCAGCCAAACTTCAATCCAATCCCCAGTCACAGCCAACAGTGAATACTCCGAACGAGGGACCTTCGAGGATGGCTGCAGGTCAACGTGTGCGAGTGAGTGTTCTATTGTTTTGTAGACAAGTTGTGCGTGGTGTGTCTGAGGATCGATGTCAGCGAGCGGTCGCGAGACCCGTAAAACAAAAGCCCGCAAAACAGGTTCGTTGCTTGTTCAGTTTGTTTGTCGGCGGCGTTGTTTATCCTGCGTCACAGCCTAAAGGGGATACCAAGGCTGCTGAAGCGAGCCATCCGAACAAGGACGCGTCCCGTAGCGGACAAGGTCATACAGGTCCAAAGAAAGCTGGCCCTGTGTGTCTTTTTGATAACGGTATCACGTCGTGATAGCTCACTTTTTATTAGACACAACAAGTGAACAATCCATCTGAGTCCTCAGCCGGGAGGGTACATGTAACTGTACGCGTCCACTCCTTTCGCTTATTCTGTTTGGTTCACAGCGGATCACATCAGCGAGAACCGGGCGACGGTACCGTTTGGATCGCGTTCAAGTTACCGGCGTGTATCGGGTGTTTTGGCACGGCTACTGAAGATGGGACGCATGGATCCAGGTGATTTGATGCGAGGGATGTACAGTAGATACCGGGC
This sequence comes from Boletus eberwhitei, assembly GCA_038090915.1. Taxonomy (NCBI): domain Eukaryota; kingdom Fungi; phylum Basidiomycota; class Agaricomycetes; order Boletales; family Boletaceae; genus Boletus; species Boletus eberwhitei. Next base: position 12,424 of record JBBPNO010000402.1, read on the forward strand.
GTGATTCGTGAACTTTAGAGATTTACCATGAAGTACTTTGGGTTATCAAATCTCACACCATTCATACTAGTTTTGATGGACTTGTCCGTGGCTGAGCTTGCTACAGAGACTTCAACGCTGCGCTGCGGCCCGGTCGACTTCAAAAATTCAAATTCCGGCCCGGCGGGACGAAATTAATGACCCGCAGATTCTTCGGAATTTCTTCCACAATGCTTCTTGTCAACTCACACCCGCTTTTCCTTTCAAACACTCCAGGCTCGGAACACTGCGACGCGAGATCGGATCGTAGCGTTCAACACAAGTATCTTGTCGACTTACAGCCCATGATGAACATGGTCGGGGTCACCAACTCCCTGATGGGCCGCATGTTTTTACGTGGGAGATGATCGGGAGTACCGACGTCGTGGCTAGCTGAGTCCGACGAGTTGAGTTCTAGGTTCTGCATTGGCTGAATCATACGTTAGTGAATATGGCACTTGCGGCGAAGTGGTGTCGTGTTTCATGTTCAGGAAGGAGCTCAAGACAGAGAGTGCCCCAAGACCCGTGCGAAGCTATACACGGGTAACTCTGCAGGTATCTGCGCATCCGCGCATACAGGAGTCGCACTGTCACTGATCGATAGTCTTCCGAGGCTTCAGATGCCTACCAGCGACTTGAAGCCACCGTGAACTCGTGCTCGGAGAATATCATCAATCAACGTTCGTCGAGATATATACAGATTGTGGTATCAAGTACAGCGTGTCAAAGAGGTCGTGCATGGAGGTAGGCAAGTTCGAAATATCATACAATCGCCCCTGCATTCTTCGCGGACGTAATTCCAAGTTTAGTCCTAGCCATGATGGTCAATGCGAAAGGTCAACCATCGGCGCGACAACTAACCGATCCGATCACTAGGTTTTTTTTCCAACGACCCACCCATCCCACCCACTTCGTCCCCCGATTTTACGACCGATCGTTACACTACAATGCGCTTCTTCGATCTGTCCGACGACCTTCGCAGCAATAACCGCAGCTGCCATGGGTGCCCACGCAGCAGCGATGCACCTCAACTTCCCGTATCCGAATGAATACAGCTCCGGTCGTCCACTCATCCGTGATGGATGGAACCGCATTGGGTCGAACGCGCACACATTTTCTCCATAGTCATCTGACAAGTGAACCGCCTCGATATCTGCTATCTGAATGGTAGGTGCGACGAACGTGTGCAACCACGATCCAGACTCGACGGATGCACGGGCGATATGTCTGGTGGGGGGGTGGAGTCGAAGGACTTCGAAGATGATGGCCTGCATACTCGGCTGCTGGCCATCCTCTCCGAAGGCTTGGAAGCGCTCTTCTGTGGGGTCTCTCCCGAACCCAATCACGGCATCGTGTAGTGCGTTGTCGCGGCAACGGTAGACGTAAGCTACTGTCACCGCAACAACTCGCCACATGGTTTCGTAGGCTGGAAGAATGAAGTTCAAGGGGTTGGGATACTGATCACGATTGACAATCCATCGGTCAATATGGGCGATCATTCGATGCAGGGAATCATCTTGACGCATCGCGGCGGCGTCCTTGAGCTTGGAATCTGTCCAGCGCTTATTGATGATATCGGTGACATAGACGACGTCGTCGTAACGAAGCGCGTCGAGATCCGTGTTGAAGAGGATGGAGAGGACGATCGCAAAGGTGACGCATTGAACATAGGTGGCAAATGCGACGTTCTCCTGAACAGGTAGAAATTGGTAGGCGGTTGCTTCGGCGCTTTGTGCCACCGCCCACCATGTATGTTCCTTTTCACCTGCGCCGGCGATGAGCGCCTTAGCCCTCGTGGTGAAGGTCCTGTGGATTTTCGCATCGCCGCTGACGAACGTGCTACTGAGACCAAACGCATGAACGAGACGTTGATTTGGGGCTGCACGGGCGAGGAGGAGACTCCCAAGCGAAACATCGGGTGGATTTAAGAGACTACGGATCTGCGCCGCACGCTTGTACGTGCGCACGCGAGGTTTCAACAGGGGCTTTGCGGCCCATAAAGCTATTAAAGCGAGAGGGAGGAGGGAGAGAAACAAGGGTAGCATCGTTATCGGTCAGGCCGGACCCCAACAAGACGTTCAACTCACTTATTTATCTCCCCCAAGTCCCTCTCACCCTCCTCGTGTGCCACACGTTACCCATACACACAAACGGCATCATTTACTGCGCAGAGCGTGACTCCTATTCGGTTCCTTCTAGGTCCACCCTGCGTCCCAGTGAAACATTGCCTGGAGAGAAGGGAGGCCCCGTGGCCCCCTCCCCACGCACCCACACACGGGGCTAGAATCGCTAGATAGTGGGCATCGCAACGAGGGAACCAACCGATATAGAACTAGATAAAGCCCTCCTTGATGTTCACGCACAGGAAGTACCATATGGGGTGGCCACTATCCTAGTATGGTCTTCCCGGCACTGGCATGGTAGACATGAACCTAAACTATCATATCAACGGGCATTGCGAGGGTACGTACAGCAAACGCATCGTCGAGATTCTAGAAGCGACACTCGGCTAACTTGGGGTTCTTTTTCGTTTTTCGTCGGTCGGATTCACAGCTTGAGTCCATGGCGATGTTCAAGATTGCCTTGCTCCCCCCGTTGCTTTTGCGGAGCGCGTGTCGTATGGACGATATGCACCCGTAGGTGCTCTAGGTTCGTCTCCGCATTCGTTTTCCTATCAAATTAATATCCATGTTGGACGTCATGGTACATGCGGTTGCGTGCTTGTAGGCACAATAGTATCGTGTCAAGGTGGAAGCATGACCAAGCAGGCTTCGGTGGGCGTATCGGGTTTCGAAATCTGTTGCTCCTACTGCGGTCACGTCAACTTGTGTGCATGTACTCGAGGCTCGAGCCGAGGATGACACTGAATTTTTAAAACGACATCAACTTCAAGCTGCATCAAGCAGAGCTACCGTACTTGTCGTACTTCCCGCGGACTTGTCGGAGTATCGCGGGTTCAACAAGGTATGGGCAGCGAGCTCAGAAGATATCGCAATGTTTCCTCGTACATGCAAAACGAGTGAATTGAATTGTCCAAATGCCTGATCCGCTAAAACATGTCGATGATATCAAATGTACACAGCCAACTAAATATGGGTGCGCGCGGCGGGAACTGGGAGTGCTTATCGTGATATAATAGGGCACGACCTCAGCCCACGCGTGCCGGATGAGGGACTTTGTCGGCGAACCGCCATCCCCGGAATCATACGCCCACAACCCTTCTACATAGGATGTACGACCCATGGGTGCTATGGTATGATTTCCTTCTCCTTGCCTTTCCGCGATGGTGGGGGAGAGAGGCTCAAACTAGGTAAGCTTATCGCTGCGGTACCACCCAGCGGCGTCCAAGAGCCTAGCCGTCGCATGCCTTTGGATCCCGTCGGCGAAACTGTTCCGTTAGAGGGTGATAAAAGTGTGATACGGTTGGGTGAATGTGAAGGACTACTCGGCATGGAGGTATGTGACAAAAGCTTGGATGGCGATGTCTGTGACCCAGGCTGGGATTGAGACTCGCCCTGATTGGCTTCCGTGAGCAAAAATTCGACCCACAGACGGGAGAATGACTGATAAAATGGTTAAGCGAGGGACGTTATCAAGTCACAAAACGGATACAGCATACCTCTGTCTCGTCTGTCTTTTCCAATTCCATGTTCTTGCTCTTACTTGGTGATGCTGCTCCATTAATGCCCCTCCCCCAAAACAATCCGCTTCCTCCTGAAGCCCCATGCCCGGTTGCACCAGCGCTGGGTACTGTTCCCAAGTTTCTGATCAAACCAGCCCTCTCCCTCTCCGTGTCTCCCCATCCAAGAATAGTTCCGAGCAACGCCAACATTTCGAATCTCTTTGGATCGGGACGAGGGGTGGACAGGAAAGAAAGCAGAACGTTACTGACGAGTCGACGGTCTACGTTGGTGTCAGAAGATGATTTCCGAAGACGGCGGAGGGCTTCAATAAGGTGTTCATTCATGATTACAGCTGGCAAGGCCCAAATTAGCACGGTTGATGTAGAAAATGGAGGAAATTAAGCAAACACCTTCGTGTCGTAGCTTTCCGACGAGAAGGTTCTTCTCCTTGACCTCCTGCTCTAATTCCGATGTTCGTGATGCATTACTTTTATTGTCTTCTAATTGGAGCTGCATCAAGACTGAGAAAAGACCCAGTGAGCAACGACAAAAAAACAAGGCAAACCTCGGCATCGAGTGCACGTCGCTTAAAGTCGGCCAATGACAACGTGGCGTCGTCGAGTTGGGTCTTGTAGCCCTTCACAGCTTGGTGAAGTTCATGCTCCCTCGCTAATCCAAAGTCAACCACACGACCGTACTCCAGTACCGAACAATCAAGTACACACCTGTCTGGAAGTCCTCGAGTACTGATTGCAAGTTGGCAGCCGTCTCCTTCGCCGCACCTAACTCCCCCCTTTCCCTTTGCCGTGCCTCCCTCTCGACATCCAGTTCCCTCCGAAGCACTTCCGCAATCGCCCGCGCTTCCTCGACCGAGAGCCTCTCCTGCATCACCCCTCTCTCCCACTCATCCCTTTCCAACCGACACCGCTCCAACTCGGCCAACGTCTCCCGCAACGCATGCTCGCTCGCCACACTCTCGTTCAAATCCCTGTTTCTCAGTGAATCCAGCTCCCTGGCCGTCCGCTCATTCTCGGCATGCGATGCCATCAATTCCGTCTTGAGCGTCTCCACCGTAGCGCCCATGTCTTCGTTCTGCGCCGTCAACGTCTGAATGTGGAGTTCCCGACGATCGAGTTCTTCCTGGGCAAAACACACACACAATATGCGTTAGCGTGCCCACCCAGACGTGACATCGTGCAAAAAAAAAGGGGGGGGAACGTACGGCATCTTGCTTGAGTTTGTTGCCCAGCGTGGTACGCATGGCCGTCAGTTTGGCGAGGAGGTTGCGGTACTGGGTGGCAAGATCTTCTCTTTCTGCCCGCTCGCGCGCGAGTTGGCGTTGGAGCCGCTCGAGGGGGTCCACGTCCAGGTCTTGGTCTTGGTCGGTATCATCGTGGTGGGCCGTGCCGTTGAGAGGGAAGGCGCTGGTGTTTGGCTCGCTGTCCATAGAGGTGCGGGCGCCATTGTGAGTGACGGCGGGCGAGAAAGGACGAGACGAGGTCGGGGAGGACATGGTGGACTGACTGACTATTCTCGACTTACGATGACTTCCAAACTCGGCATCCCCGCAGCTGGTCAAATGCACACGTGACATATCCCTACTTCAATACGCTTGTAGTAAGGTTTTCGAGTTATATACGTTGGACCGACAAAAAGTCATGCATTATCAACAAGCATTTTGGCAGGAAAGAGACTCACAAGCGCCCTCAAAAAAAATCCTATGCATTACCGTTACTATGACCAATTGTATTGAACATTCCCAACACCGCGTGCAAATCTAATGTCTAACTAGAGGCACAGACAGCCTCACAGGGTAATAAACAAGGTTAAGAAAAGGTCATGAACCACGCCTGATATCTACACCCCTCGCACCGAATCACCTGGATGAATACGTCCAATATCTTCAGCAGCCGCAATATACGCCACAGCCATACCGTTGCCTGGTTCTCCCTGCTGCGCTCTGCTGTGAGCCAAACAGAGCAAGCGAAAGGAGTAGACGCGCACCGTTACTAAATTGACTGTTCCGTGTGAGGGCTCAGACGGACAGTTCACTCGTTGTGCCTGATAGAAAGTGAGCTACATATCGATCCGTGATCTATCATCACCAAAAAGACGCACAGCGCTTTCTGTTCTCGGATGGGCACGGTGACCTTGTCCACTACTGGAGGCGTCCTTGTTCAGATGGCTCGCTTCAGCTGCCTTGGTACCCGTTCCGGACTGTGACGCAAGATAAACAGGATAAACAAACAACCAACCTGCTTTACGTGTTCTCGTTCTATGGTTACTGCGGCCACTCGCTGAGACGGCTCGTCAGACACACCGTACAATGTCTGTCTACAAAAGATGAGAACACTCCCTGGCCTAGCTTGAGCTGCAGCCATCCTCGAAAGTCCCTCGTTTGCAGTATTTACTCTCAGCTGTGATTGGGGGTCAGATCAGAAATTGGCAGATCGAGTGGACTTTACGGGAAGTGGATCTGGCAGTTGCGAGGCCTAATTCTGGTCAGCCTTCTTGAATCTCCTCTGAAGCCACCTTTCGAGCACCGAAATCCACGTAGATGAATCCGGAGTGTCAAGATGTTTCTTTGGACAAGGTTCTTCCGGATGGGTGGTCATGGGTGGGGGATCTGACAACTGTAATGCGGCACGGGACGGCACCTCATCCTCACAGGGATGGGCAGAGAGCGAAGGAGGCTGCGGCTTCAGCGAGTCAATATGAAAGTGAGAATACAATCGAATCAACACAGACTTCATCATAGTCAAACAGGGGTGCAGGCATACTAGTCGGCACCGCGACATTACCCTGTCAACCAGCGCCTAAGATGAAATGGGTTAAATTCCTACCTCGAGCAGATCACCGTCGCTGTCCTTGCTGTCCTTACTGTGAGTACCCAACTCGGACGGACTTGAAGTTGTGGGCTGCCCGGCGCCCCTTGTGCGTAGAAGTCAAAGCAACTCTCTTCGGTGCCAGTGACAGGATGACAAACTCTTAGCGGAGTCAAGGTTGGCGCTTTGTGGTCGTGGACACCCGAGGTTGGAGGCAATAAGTTGCCAGTAATGACCTGTTATGCCAGGCTAAGCCATCATGATATACATAATCTACCGTCACCAAAAAGACATACAGGGCCTGCTTTCTTTGGATCTGCATCACCTTGTCCGTTGCTAGAGGCGATCTGGATCTGTTGGCTCGGTGAGCAGCCTCGGCATATATTTTGGTCAACAAGCAACAAACCTGTATTGGCTTCGCTGCTGGCAGTGGCAGGAGCAGTGGCTAATGCATGATAGGCTCCGTCAGACATCGTGTATAGTAGTTTATCTAGTAAAAAAGAGAACTCAGCCGCACAAGTTCAGGCCTACCCATCCTCAAGGGTCCCTTCTGCACTCTTCGCTCTCAATTGTGACTGTGAATTGGGTCAGAGATTGGCAAGCCAAGTAGACTTTGTTGAAAGTTACAGTCGACGTGATGCTCAGTGTGAACGTTGTGAGTGACGCTGGTTGTCGTTTGCTTGGCCTAGACTTCACCAATAGATCTCCTACACGTTGCCCACGCATTGTCCACACGATGCTGCATCAACACTTTTGTTGCTCTCTTCCACACGGCAAACACAGCTGGCATCGCCTCCGCCCTATTTTCACTTGTGCTCCGATTCGCTTAATCTGTAAAAATGAAAGAATGTGCTACAAAACCGATTCAGCGAGGGTAGTCACGACGCAAAATTCCAATCAGAAACAAACCGTCCCGGCCTCGCTTCATGTGATTCAACAGCGCGGCCAACTTTCAACATACGTCCATGGAGTAGAACAAGTACTCTGCCTGAGGAAATCCAGGATATTTGTCGAGCATTCTAAGTCACTCACGTTAGCATCCCTGATCAACCATGTAATTTGTATAATGACACCGCTCAAACTCACTCCTTCAGGTCAGACGAGGTCGACGTCGGCCCAAGGATCTTGTACAACACCTTGGAGGCATCGATCGTACCACTCTTGGGAAGCAGCGCTGGAGCTGGAAGCATATACGATATCCGTATCCGAGGCTTGAACAGCCAAATCTAGCGCCTGATGAGTTCTCTGTATCTAAATGCCATTAATTGAGGGCCCACCAAAAGTCTCGGTCTTTCGTCCTCTTCGTCCGATAGCACGAATCGATACGTTGCATGAGCCTGAATATGCTCTAGCATGTCATGCAACACGAATGCACTCATCGGGATCTTCGGGACTCTAATCGCGAGTTCAGCTCAAATCGGATCGCCTAGCACAATATCACTCACTGTGACGTCGCACTGATTGGCCGAATAGCATACTTGAACAGCCGATACATGCGTGAAACCGAGCTATCCTGTCGCCGGTCATGCTGCCTGCCCAGGATAGCACCGCATAGACAGCGTGCCAGACGAGTGTTTCCGCCGCGCTAAGTATCGCTCTCGTTAGCAAAATCTCAAGGTCGAGGATAAATGACAATGTGAAAGGCTTGGAGTGTGCCCTCTTGTGTAGCCCCCAACACATGTCCTCAGTAAAGAGGGTTGTTTAAGAGATGCAGGATTACTCTTGGACGTGTTGTATCGACCAGATCCGCATCCCATCACCTCGAAACCAACCAGGGCTTCAAGGAGCGAGAGTGCATACGTCGGTGGAAATGCGACGATGGTCTTCTTGAGCGTCCGTTATAAATGCTCATAGATATACAGAGAAAGGCAGCAGAGAGAACCGCGATCAATTAGCACTCACCTCTCGAACACCTTCACACTTGATATTTCCGCCCGCAACTGCTTCTGCATCGAACAACACATAGCTACCTCCCACCAAAGCCTCGTCACGCGTCGGCCAAAACCCAAACCCATTCCCCATTCCATTCCCATCGCCCCCATGCATCCCAGTCTTCGCAAAGGTCTGTCCTTCAGGATGACACACCCATGCATCGATAAGTTCCTCCCAGTGTTCCGAAGGTAGGTCACGATACCGCATAGGTGGTGCGGGGACGAGAGGAAGAGAACATGAAGAACACGTATATGACAACGGGGAGAGCGATGCGAGTTCAGATGCTGGAAGAAGGGATACGTCCTCACTTTCCTTTTGCGGAACACCACTCTGGTAACAACTCGCCTTGACCTCCCAGTGACTCCCCCGACTGAGGACCGTCTTGGCACCGGGAACTACGGGCACTGGAAGCGCGAGCGGCGGAGAGGGCGTACCAGCAAGCCTGAGGAATAGACAATCACCGTATCTACCACTAGAGGTACTAGGAAGTACCTCCGCCAAAGGTACCCCGTTAGGTGCTGAACTCGAAGGGGATGCATAAGCGATGAAGAGAAGCACGTGCTTGAGCGCCTCGTGATGCTCAGCCACATACGCGATATCAAGCGCGCCTACTCAACCAACATTGAGATGTCCGCCTAAATAGTCGTTCAGGAAATACGCACCATGACTCACACCCTCTCCACCAGCGGATGAAGGTCTACTCTTGCTCACACCATATAATCTCCCCGAGAAGCTTCGAACAGACTTGGATGTAGCCGAGGAAGGAGACCTCGATAAAGAACCGAAACATTCTTTCATACCGGTGGTGTTCCCAGATTTATCCTTGGGCCGCAGCCAAGCAAGATGGGAAGCAGAAAGACTCCTGCTCCGCGATCTCTCTGTTGGCGGTTCGAGTGTTGAGCCAGGTTTCGGCGCAGCGGGGTAAGACGCTCGTTTTCCATCCCGAGAGCCTCTCCGCTCGAGCTGTACCTCCGAACTCTGATCATCATTCGTGACTTGACCTGCACCACCTGCATTTAAGGGGGATGAGTAAGAGCGGCTGAGCGATGGCACCGCATCTTGGCTGTGCAATCTCCCGGTATGCGTGCGGTGCACGAGGTGTTCTAGATATCTGCTACGCTGAAACGAGTCTCTCAGAGAACTAACGATGACCAACAGAGAACCGCCTACTTGTTCATCAATATCAGCTGTGCCCTTTTCGCGCCCCGTGCGGTGCGGATCAATGACCGCACTTTGGTCAGGAATTTCCCTCGCCGATGCACGACCTAACAACTCAAGCATCTTGTCCAGCTCTGGATCGGCAGCCTCCGCCAGCGTACGCGCTTTACCCTTTCCCTCCTTTGCTTTTTCCATTTGCACGATCTTCTCTCTCCGAAGTTCTACGCGCTGATCTGCTAATTGGGGTGCAACAACATACAACCTGTCGATGGCGTGGATGATGTTGTCGAGATCAAGGGAGTTGACAGGTACAGGATGATCGCGTTCCGTTGTCATTTCAATGTCTGCTGGAAAGACCGAGGTCTGTGCGCGGGACAAGACCTTCTCTGAAGGATATTGTTCGGCCAAACGCATTTGTTCGGTTTGTTTTTCCTCGGAAGACACATAGAGATGACCCTCCGCAACGTACGAGGGCGGGTGCTCATACAGATAGTGATGATACTCAGATTCATACTCTGGAGGAAGGGCATCGTCGAAGGATGGACGGCAGTCCTGGTTCCAGTTCTGAGATTCAGACGGCTGGGCCACGAGACGAGATGGGGATGGTCCTGTAATGTCGTGGTGCGGAGATGAGGATGCGCGTGCTCTACAGAGGGACACGATGGTGTCGAGTTGCTCATCAATACGTGCCCAGAAGAGAGCGGTTCGGACGCTCTCCATGGGTGTAGGTCTGGACCCAGAGGTGGACGCGATGGAAGGTTGCAAGGAAGACAACTGTCGTTGAAGAGAGGCGATAGTGGCATAGGGGGTCCTCGAAGGGTGTCCACTGTCTTGAGAGAGGCCCGATTGCGAGACGAGGTGAGCGGAGGTCAAGGCAAGGGAGGCAGGCAGTTGATCAAGGTCGATGAGAAGTGCGACGATGGCCTGCGCGAGGTGAGCGTCTCGTCTGTCTAACGAAGGCACAATTGCGTCGATGAGTTCGTGTAGTTGGGAGAGCAGATCAGCCTCGGTGAGAGGTTGATCGTGTCGATCATGATGGCCGTCGCGGGCACGAAGGGTATGGACAAGAGACGAAAGTGGGGTCTCTGCGAGGACCTGGTCAAGCGGGATGCTAGCACCATTGGGGGAAGGGCATTCAGGATCGCATGGGTGTGCACTGATGGTGGGGGAGGTAAGGGAAAGAATATTAGCGAGAGTCATCAAGCAAGAATGCTGAACCGCTGCCACGGATGTCTGGATGTCGCTCTGGCACTGTACGACCTGAAAGGAATGGTGAGTTGCTAGACGAGCACTGGTGGGGTGTAGGACCTACGCGGGCAGCATTGGTGTCATCATAGTCGACGGGCTCGGCGGCAAGCTCGTCGAGGACGTCGCCCTGCAAGTCACGGAGAAGGTGAGCGGGGAATGGGGAGGGAACGCTGCTCTGGAGATCGTCTTCGTTGTCGTGACGGTAGCGGAGGAGGGTGGCCATTGAGGGCATCGGTCTGACGGTTGGATGGGCTAAATAACAGACGTGACACGTGACGGCGGTGCAGGGTCGACACAGGAACAACTTTTTTTTATACTTTTTCCTGCCAAGATCACAGGACCCTGCGCCTGTCGCGCGTGACTCGCGTTTATCGTTGCTCGTCGTCGGACAAAGGAAAGCCGCCGTATCATGAACACCCTTTCATTCGTCAACACCACCACCCAGACCGATCTCGACGTCTCCATGCTCATCGATACCACCCAGGATTTCGAGCCTCCCCCAGACGGTGTCGTCAGATGGGCCGCCTCTCAAAGCCCGAACCCAGCTTTGCAAGCGCTCATGAAAGAAGCTGAGCGCGAAAAGAGAAGTGAGTGCCACACCCGAGTCGCGTCCCGACGCGTCGACTGGACTGACGACACCGTGCAGCCAGACCGACCAGACCGGTCCATGAACCCATGTCTTGGACATACCCACTCTCATCCACGTCCTCGTCTACCTCGCTAGCCGCCTCCGTCGCGTCTCCGTGGCACTCTAGTGGCAACAACTCCCCCGATACATCATCTCTCCTTCCGCTATCTGGTAGTAGCTCCTCTTCCTCCTTGGCACTTCCTGCCTCGGACCCCTCTGCGGCAGGGCGAGCAAAACCGCTTTCCACCGTACAGCGAAAGCCCCTCGCGTCATCAACCTCTTCAGTCGATCAACCGCTCCGCGACTCTGCGAGACTACGATCATCATCACATTCTACCGTGCTACCCAATCCATCTACTTCAAAACCAAAATACATCCCGCGGGAAGAAGAGCCAGAAGCGATGGCTTTCATCGAGCTTCTCAAGGATGTGTCCAAACAGCTGGATCAGAACTCGGAGAAGAAACAGCGACTGGTCGCTCGAGCAAAGGAGAAGGGGCGAGAAAGGTCTCTGGGAAGGAGTAGCATTGACAATCGCACAGGCCTCAACACCAACGATTTAAGCGCACGCCCCCTTATCAAGACCTCGAGTGCGTCCGCGATCTGTCCCGTGGGATCGTCGACGTGGCCAGTGGAGAGAACATCCAGCACATCCATGTCTACTTGCAAACACGAATCTCGTGGACGCGTACTGGAAAAGACGGCAAGCTGGGGGGCACCGGGTGTTGATCCTGTATCTGGGAAGTCTACCCGAACTTCATTCCCGAGCACCAATCTGAACTGCGACCTTAAGCTCGCATCTATTCGAACATCCAACAGTCCGAGTACGCATCCTACCGCTGCTCGGAAGGCCAGTACGCTGGAGCCGCCGGACGATGGGGACTGCGCGATGGAAGATGTCATTGATCTCACTGGAACCGATACGGAATGGGAGAGGCCTATATCCGGTCCGATGTCGCGCACAGATACTGCCACACATATGCAAGTGGATGATGATGACATGTACGGCGATACGGCGATGGACATGTCATTTTCTCAAGGGGGGGCACCACCACAAACGCGCGTTGCAGTACCCAAATCGAAACTGCAACCCTCGCAGCCAACCACATCGTCACGTCCCCCAGCAGCAACGCAGCGTACCCGTACCGGTCCTCCGCCATTGGGCATGCGTCGTGCGCCACAGCTCCAACCTTTTCAATATAGTTCGTCTCAGTGCTCAAAGAGCGTGACCGTCCCGCGGTTTAAACCGCCCTTGCTTGTCAATGGAAGGACGACGAACAAAAGCAGGAGTGGGGCAAAGCCCGCAACGATGACTAGTTCGAAACCGCCACCGCGTGGCGAGACTATCAAGGTGGCAGTGGCCAGGACAGCGGCGCGAGGGACTCAGGACGCCGACTCGTCGTTTGATGTATCGTTTGATGTGGAC
>JBBPNO010000403.1:0-25250 GCA_038090915.1 Boletus eberwhitei
CTCCTCCCGCACCCTCAAATCCCCCCGCTCAGTCCTCTTCCACAGCCCGACCCCCCCTCCATCCCTCCACAGTGAATGGCACTCAGAAAGCAAAGAAAAAGAACGATGCCCCCGTAGATCCTGCTGCCATGTATGAAACTCTCAAAAATCGCATCGCAGCCCTCGAGGAGGAAGAGGTTCTCGAAGAGGAGGAGGAACGACGATTTGGTCTGCACATTCCCCTTTCCATCCTTTCCCTCCTCCTCATCTTCCCGTAGCAGAGGAGGCCGTCAAGTCCGTCAGAGGTATGGGAGAGAACGCCATCCACGCCAAGTACATTGAATTAGTATGTCGTTCGTGCTGAACGCACGGTGCCTTCACGCATATCCCGCCGATACAGTTTGCTGAACTCAAGAGGCTCGAACGGGATCATGCAAAGGAGAAACAAAAGCTTGTCAAAGACAAAGATGCGGGTTCGTCCCATACTTTCCTGCCACCCTTGCATCGCTCTCACTCCCATATTCATAGCTAAAGGTCAGCTAACAAAGGCAAACCAGACGAAAGCAAAAATGGAGAATCTAGCCCGAGAACTGCAAAAGGTACACCTTTACAGTGCCTTTTAGGAAATCGCTAAAAACCTATGCAGGATAACAAACGACTACGGGTGCGCGTCAACTGTTGGGACTGTTTCCGTATAGCTAACAATCACCTAGGAGGACAGCAAACGACTAGCACAGTGTGTAGAAGAAGCGCAGGAAGAGGTACGTAGTGCCATCTCCAACTTGTTTGCTTACTTGACATCCCATAGATCGTGCAAATGAAAAATGACATGGCTAAGCGAGTAGACAAGGCAAAAATGCAAGACATGAAATACCGAGAAATGCCGGACATAGTAGTCAAGGTCGTTTGTCGTTATCGTGCAGAACTTTTTTTCAAGATTTCACGCAAAACAAAGTTTTCAAGACTTTTCAATGCCTGGACAGATAGAATGGAAGGGACAGCCGCAAAGAAGGGTGATGGTAAAGCTGCCACAAGTACTGGGACCCATTTCAATGGGCCTGCGAAATCGGAAGTTACAAGCACACACTCCTGGAATTCCACCAGCACATCATCCATGCAGTTTATATTCTCTCACAATGGACGGACGCTGGATGCAAATCACACGCCAGAGGAACAAGGGATGGAGGACGGCGATGAGGTTCTTGCTGTAGAACTTATGGACCTTACCGAGGGTTCTGGTATAGATGTTTGGGTAAGTTAACGCGCAAAGTATAGAGCATGATGTTTTATGCGGCTTTTTAGGAAGAGCTACCTGAACACCGACGCCAGGATCTCAAGAAGAACTGGACAGACGACCCTGTTGAGTATGTTATGAAATGACCTCATCTGTAGTTGTTTTCTTAACATGCGCGTAGAGCTAAACGCTCGCTCGAGGAAATTTTCGACACCGTGTACGTCTTTGTACATCACCATCATGATTGCCTGACAAAAGTTGGACAGCGTGCGGGAACGCCTGAAAGAAGTCCTTCGCCAATACAAGCTTCGAGAACAACATTTCGAGTGTGTAGTTCGATCGAAAGAACTCGAAGTATTACTTTCTCGCGCGCGAGCCGCGGAGCAAAAGCAACTTGCAGATAGTGAGAAAAGCCGAGCTGACAGGACCGATGAAGAGGTTGGCTACTATGTTTTGCCATGTTTTTTTTTCCTTTGATCTAATAGACCCAGGCTCGACGTCTTCGAAAGGAGCTTGAGGATGCACGGAATAACCAAACGTTGCTCATTGACAGGCTCATCACATGCTGTAAGGAGGTGAGCATGGCTTCGTCGCCCAGATTAGTGCTTGTGTTAATGGACGACCAGCCGAATGCGGAGCGCACGCAGCGCCTGTTTGCGTCACTTCGAGAAGAGCTCGAGAAGCGAGGTAAGGCGTCGGACAGTAGTGGTGTAGGCAGCTGAATATACGCGAGCGGGTGCGTGCAATACATGTCAGGCAAGCACTTTACCCCAGTTGGAGTGTACAACAAGACGAGTGGATTGATATTGGGAAAGCGGAGAAGCCAGATCACAGAGAACAGCGTCCAGGGCTTGGGATGTATCTATGGCCCACGATGACAAAGGGGAAGTGTTCAACAAACAGTACAAGGTAAAAGTAAACATATTTTACAACAAAGCGTCCAGTTCCTCGAGATTCACGACGTAACCGGACCTGGCGAAGGTCTTACCCTTAACAGACTCTAATCCTTCTCCTGCGTAGGTGACAAGTGGCGAAAGCTCAATCTCGACACCTTCCTTCAAACGAGCACCAGCGTTTTCCAAGAATCGTCGGTGCTGCTCCAAAAGATCACGACGACTGGTCTCTGGATCGTCTGACCCAGTCCCTGGCGCATTCTTCAGGGGACTGAATTCCTCCTTCCGAGCGACCTCGAGAACGGCGAAATTCTTGGTGAACGGAAACACGTCGAATACAAACAACTCAAGCTTCATGCCATTTGGCTTGCTAGGTTTGACGACTTCTCCGGTTTGCAAGTCTATAGTCGGGATCTTCTTGCGTGCAATGTGATAAGCAAGCTCGCTCTCGAAAGATTCAACGGACTGAAGGAAAGCGGTGGTGTAAAAGTGATTGGCAATGTTGCCAGCGTTGAACATGAGTTCCCCGGTCTTTGGATTTCGGAGCTCAGCTTGCTCCTTCGTGATTTCTGAGTACTCTACGACGCTAAACTTATCTCCCCGGCGAGCAACGACGCCGACTGACTCCGTCGGCGATGACTTTGGCACCACCTTGGCAGCACAATCAGCCTGTCTGGCTATGCAATAACCGAGGAAGACAGGATCGGCGACCTTGACGAGACAGTTGTCGACGCAGTAGGCATGAACGTACTGGATACCGCGATCGGTTAGGTCAGAAAGGACCGTACGCGACTTGTCAGATGGGGACAAGGGAGCGCGAGTCGCTGCGTAGAGACCACCATTGCCATCGGGAGCAACAGCGACGCGAGAGGGGGTTTCGAGCATGAATTTACCCTCCATGGTAAGGCAGGGCAGCGTACCTGGAAAGCAGGCGAGATCAGCAAATCGTTGAGATACATACTACCAAGACCCGTTACCTTGTTCAAAAATGATGACGTTCTTTGGATCGAGGCCAAAGTGGTTATTGCTTGCGAAGAAGGATTCCGTCTCGCGACGAGTCGGACCGCTGGTCATCACATACCAGGGGACCAAGACGGAACCTTTAGGCTTTCCAAATTGGGTCCCAGCGACGGTCTGAAGGCGAGCGATGCGCTCAGCTTGGTACTGGAAGAGGGATTTGTGCGAGGGGAGGCCGATGTCGTAACAGCCTTTTGGAGCAGAGCTGCCGAGCCTCGTGCCCTGTCCACCAGCCATCAAAAGGACGCCAACTTGGCCATCCGCAACGGCCTGGAGACCAATTTGCCTCCATTCCTTTGCTTTGGCAGGGTTAGCGGACGCGGACTCGCACGCCCCAGCGGGGAGGGGCTCGATGGAGTCGACGACGTGATGGGGATCGGTAGCATTGCTTTCGGAGGAAGTGGCCTTTTTGTGAACTCGGTTCACCCGCTCGACGTCGATGCTCTCAAGCTGGCGGGTGAGGGCATTGCGCTCTGAGTCCGTAAGCTTTGACCAGAGGGTGAAGAGATGGTCCTGGCCGGCAGCCTGGTATCTATCGCGGATATTTTCAACGGTCATTGCGCTGAGATGGATTATAGATGGTATTTGGGAGAAGTGGGGAGGGGAAATGAACCTGGGCGCAGTGGATCAAGGGGACAAGTATTTAAACCTATCACAGCTGTGCACACATTCCCGTTCGGTAGCAACCGAATGGAACTCTGCTATACAGTCCGACACACACATGTAATATCGCAACGCGCTCGACGTCACTACTTACTGCAAGCCGGTCAGTCAATTACGCAGGTCCTCCCTCTTTTGACCGAACGGAGGAAATGCTCGATAAGATATCTGACATCTGCAAGGAACATCGTGGTTCTCGACTCACCTTGGCACTGCGCGGCTGTTGTTGGAGAAACCAAATCTCAATTAGTATGCACCAGGGATCACACCCACCCCGCATCGTCTCGTCCCTCGACGTCGGCTGGTGGAAACCCACTTCAAATCTGGATTAACAGCGAATAGTACAAAGCAGGGGCAGCGCTCACTATTGGCGATCCAACCAGAGTCTGCAGTGGCAAGGTTCCATATTTCAGGCTTTCTTTGATGCACAAGAGTTGGGGTCTGCAACAGAGACCACAATGACACCGAGTATAATTTCTGGTTGCAAGTCTCGACTCAAGGTTCGGTCCAAGAGTTGCCACTGACCCCTCAAGCAAGCAAGGGCGACCTCGATAGATTGCTTGGCCCTCGTGGCGTGGCGAGGAAGGGGTGCAAGATATAAAATCAAAGCTTCCACTGACACGGAAGGCATCGCTAGAGGTAACGGTTGTGTAAACAGTTCGTATAATGCAAACCTTTCAGAATTCCACGTGCATTCCCATCATTCTACAGACCTGAAAATATAGCCGTTCGTGTATTCAAAAAAGGGATGGTATTTATCTTGCGCTTGTAACACGGCAAAAATCGCCTCGAAATGTGTGGGTAACCGAGAGATCGTGCATATAGAACCTGGAGGTGACTATAAGGGCTTCCCATGGCAACTAGTAGGAGAGGAGTAACTTGCTAGGTAGGTTGCAGAATCAATTCTGGAGGAAAGCTTTATTAAATCTCTTGTTCGGATCTCCGAGTTTAGCCGGGCCGCTCATACCGCCGCATTTGAAGCCCACAGCCAATCGGAAGTTTTGGCGGTTCACTCTGTTCTTAGCATATACACGCGCAGTCAGAACCATCACTTGAGACAAGAGCTACGTAAGTTATTGATCCACGTTTCTCCATTCGGCACTCTGAAGCTGACCTCGTCCTGGGCTAGCGATGACCGAGATACGCATTTCTTACTATATCACCACTCATCGGACGGAATCGTGAAGACTCCCCGCGGATGTGTTGGCGATTGCCGTGTATGCTGCTGAGCAGCCGCATCGCAATGCCTCATTATTGCCGCTGTCGGAAATTATTGCTGGTATTTCCATCCTCACATGTGCTTCTGATCTAGTGCTTGTATAAATCGGGTGAGCCAACCGAGCACCACGACCCCAGTAATAATGGTTCTTTACACAACCGTGACAATTTGTTGGACCGAACACGGGGGTTTGTGCCGTATCCATGCCCCATGCCCAGCCCCCTTACTATATTATTATCCCCACCGCAAGTCCACCCAGACACATGACCTACGCTCCCACCCGTATGATGGAAATCTGGCAACTCGCGGCAATGTAACGCTTCCGAGGCGATTATGATCCCCTGGCCAGCTATGACTATAAATGCGAGTATGCCGATTTCCGTTGCGTTGTCCGACTTTCTCCCTCTCTAATGCATTCAATGCAGGGACTGCTTACCTCGACGCTTGTGGTATTCTCCCTCGCAAAGTGTGTGTTCTCCTTCACGCCAGGCTTTCCTTATGGATCCGAGAAAGTCCGCGGTGTCAACCTCGGTGGGTGGCTCGTGCTCGAGGTGTGTATGCAACGTTACGAACGTTCTCTTCAATGATGTACTTGCTCCATAGCCATGGATTACTCCGAGCATTTTTGACAACACTGGAAACAACGCCATCGTTGACGAATGGACGTTTGGTCAATATCAGGATCACAGCACGGCGTTGAGTGTTTTGCAGAACCACTGGAATACTTGGATCACCGAAAGCGACTTTACTGCCATCGCTGCTGCAGGGTATATTACATTTACCACTACTGTTGATGGGGCTAATCGATTCCTCACAGGTTGAATCACGTGCGCATTCCGATCGGATACTGGGCATTTGAAGTTGGTCCCGGGGAACCGTTCATCCAAGGGCAGTTACCCTACCTACAGAAAGCAGTACAATGGGCCGGAAATCACGGATTAAAGGTCATTATTGATCTTCACGGCGCGCCAGGGAGCCAGAATGGGTTTGTGCATCATATGGTCCATGCTACCTGATGCCTCATCTCTTATAGGTACGACAACTCTGGCCACAGAATGTCGTTCCCCACTTGGCACTCAAACCGAACTAATATTGATCGGACTAATAAAGTCATCCAAACGATTGCCTCCATGTACGCTGGTCAGCCAAATGTTGTGCCTGTCATTGCACCCCTGAACGAGTGAGTTTCCCGCGTGCAAGAATGCAAGGAGTTACCCATATTTTGACACCAGGCCTGCCGGATACGATGGTTCTGCCGTTCTCAGCGCTGTAAGGCAGTATTGGAACGATTCCTGGGGGAACATAAGGTGACCCTAATATCTTGAATTACACGCCACGCGGACCTTTATCTGATTTACAGATACCCGTATGGCACGAGCCAGACAAGCAACACTGTTGAGCTCATCCACGACGCATTCCAGCCACTCAGCTATTGGGCTGGATTTGAGACCTCGCCCAACTTTGACGGTGTAGCTATGGATACCCATATTTATCAGGTCTTCTCAGATGCCGTGAGTATATCTGGGCTCTTCTGCCTTGTGTTGTCTAATAGAAGGTTATTAGGGGAATCAAATGTCTGACCAGGAACACATCAATACTGCTTGTCAAACTCAGTCCTCTCTCGCGGGCTTTGATCTTTGGCTTCTAGTGGGTGAATGGTCAACTGCCATGACTGACTGCGCCACGTACTTGAACGGACGTGGTTCCGGTTCGCGCTACGCTGGTACCTACCCCGGTTCCACGGCGGTTGGAAGTTGTAATGGCCTGACTGGCAGTGGTTCTACCTTCAGTTCGAGTTACAAGACGTTCCTTCGACAGATCTGGGAGGCACAGGTTATTTCATACGAGGCGGCCACCGATGGTTGGCTGCATTGGACTTGGAAGACGGAGAGTGCTGATGAATGGTCGTACCAAGCTGGACTTAAATATGGATGGATACCCCAGAACCCTACTGACCACCAGTACCCAAACATCTGCGGGTAACATGGTTTAGCATATTTTCACGACTTCATGAATGTAACTTGGACATTAGTGAGCAACGCTCAGAATGTGATTCAGTGAAATGTCAAGGGATCCAAGTAATACAACAGCTGAACTCAAGCTCCTACGACTCCGTATTTGCGGAGTGTTGCTTGCCAATCACCAAGCTCTCCTCTGCCCATCGTAACTATAGTCGCTTTGTTACCGGATTGCGGGCCAAAAAGGCGATTCGCGACTCGTCTGACACTCTCGGGGGTGACCTTGTCAATTTCCGCTGTCATGTCCGTCACGGGTATCTTACGTCCGTGTACGAGGATCTGAACAAATGGATTAGTCTCATATAAATGCGACAGAGTTTTGCTGTCCTACCTGACGACCGAGATCCTCAACCTCCACTGCCCTGCTTTCCAGTGCCATCATCAAGCTGGATTGGAGTTGATTTTTGGCGCGCTGAAGCTCTATCTCTGGCACGTTTTGGTATATCAACAGACTGATCTGGTGCACGAGATGGGGGAGAATTTGGGCGGGTGTATTACCCCGCTGCTTGGGGATGTCAGGTACAAAGGACGCCCACAATCCAAAGAGTGAGGAATCTGTGTAAATGTGGTGGAAGGATGCGCAATGATCTATCTGAGGGAAATGGTTGAGGATGTGCGTATATAATCGGGAATACATCCCCTTCCCGGGACCACCTACTAAGGGTGAGAGACAAATGACGCGAGGAATGTGAGCCTTACCAGCTGAGAAGCTGCCTCCACCCCCAAGAAGCACTTGCATTGTCGCGAGTGTGTAGATATCGTCGTCATGAATACCAACACCCTCAAATGCGAGGTAGAGGTGATCAAAATCTGCAGTATTGCTTGGGATGTGCCTGATACCGCCGACATATTGTGACTGCGTGTTCAATAGAGGGGGGACGTCTCTTGAAGCAGAGGTCGGGTATAAGTATGATGACGCCGCACGTGTTAGTGACTTATATATTGATGGTGACGAAGACGGGAGGAGATGTGGTGGTACGGTTTGAACGGTTGATGGCCGTGGAGAGGGAAGCGTGGGAGACGGTAAAGGTTTGAGTGTCGAAAAGTGCTTGTCGACAAGTTCAACCAATTGCTCGTGTTGCATTCCAGCACCCGCTACAACCATATGTTCCGGACGGTACCAGTCCGAGATACAGTGACGGAGGAGGTCACCGTTGATGAGACTGATGCGCTCATCAGGGCAGACCAACGGGTTCCCGAGGCCTTTCCCGCCGTACGCTACTCCGTGGAGTACCTCGGGTAATATCATTTCTGGCTTGTTGCTGATTTCTCGAATTTCATAAAGAGCAGCATCTTTCTGGGTCTCCAATTCCTCCGACAAAAAAGCAGGATTTAGGACAGTGTCGGATATCAGAGAGAGCGCCAGAGTGGTTGCCTGATCAAAATGAGAGGACTGGTACATGATGGATTCTCGGGAGGATGAACACATGATTTGACCACCAAGTCGGTCCATCGCCGCAGCCATGTTGGCTTCGGAATGAGAATGTGTTGACTGCCATTTCAGTGTTAGAAATAACAACCTTGTAACAACACAACAGCACCTTGAAGGCCATTCTGTCTAGGAAATGGCTAGCTCCCGATGTCGATGGAAGTTCATAACGCGACCCCGCGTCGATGTAGAGCCCGACGGATGAAAAATGACCGGGAGTAGACTCTGTAGCGACCCGAATCTTGTTGGGGAGTGTAGTTATCTGCAATGGCGGCAGAGATGCTTGGGATAGCTGTCGTTGGTGCAGGCGCACCTTTCCATGGTGTAAGACTGAACCTGCCGCTCTCTTCATGAGCAATGGACTTTGACAAGTTGTCAGCCCTCTCACGCTGACAAAATATGTTGCTTACGTCAGGAAGTACTAATTGCAAGAAAAAATAAAACAGACCCCACCGTGGTTCGAACACGGGACCGCACGATCTGCAATCGTATGCTCTACCACTGAGCTATAGAGTCTTTTTGAAAGTTTATCAGACAAGTTCCATGACCCTTTGGGTAGTATTGGTCCAATATTACTATAATCACCACAGAGGGTCTAATCAATGTCTTCTCCCACTGTCCACTTAGCAAACTCCAGAACCTCTATGCCTCCCTCTTCACCTTCCTTTTCCATTCCGCGTTCACGACCCCATTCGCGCAAGGCGGCACTGACAGTGAGTTGTCCTCCGGTCGCCATGAATGGCTGGTTATACAACGATGTTTCATCCGTCGTGGATTGGATGGACAACGTCTCAAAACCAGTGATCTGACGAGCGACGGCTCGCTCGAGTCGCTCAAGGTCCTGCACAAAGGTTTCCGATGCAAGATGACTCGGAAGATCAGGGGCTTTCAGCGCAAGCACAGCAAGTGAGCTAATACGGCCGTGAGTGCCAGAGTGTCCGTGCGAGTATGAAGCTAAGCGTAGCCCAAGGTGCCCAGTATGACCATGAAGAGAGCTGTGAACCACAGCAACAGCCCGTTTCAGCGATACCTTTTCGCCGACTTTTGCAATTAGATCCTGAATCGAACTAGACACCGTAGAAGGTGATCGGAGATTCGGGTTTCCTTGCGAGAGGAGAGGGGCGTCATGAAGGATGTGCAATGGGCAGGGTTGGATGAAATTCGGTGATTGAACGTGTTCTGTGAGGAAGGCAGTGGTGTGTGCGATGTCGGCAGCAAGTTGGGTGAACAGTTCGTTTCTTGCGACAAAATCAGTTTCACAGTTCAACTCGACCATGGCTGCCCGGAGTCCACCACCATCTAGCGCTGAGGACGACCTGCCAGAGAGTACGCAAACACTAACGAGTCCCTCTCGTGCTTCACGTCCGGCAACCTTGGCAGCCTTTTGAGCGCCAGAAGTGGTTAGATCCTGCTGCAACCACCCCAGCGCCGCCTCCAGGTTGTTCCCGCTTGCACTTAGCGCTTCCCGAGCCTTGGAAATTGGCACGTCCGTCATTTTTCGGAGCTGGGCAACCAGCTGTAACGAAGGCTTGGAGGTAGTAGAATACAAAAGAAATTTCGGCGCGCGACACGTCGACAACGTTCGCTTGAATTCTCGTTGAGCAATAGACAGCAACATCACGGCGCCGTTCCAATATAAAAGGTTGAGTCTCGAGGGGAAGGATCTTGAAAAATCTTCGGGTTAAGTTAGTGGGGAGTCGGGGATTACCAATTTACCCATCGAGTGCATACACCCCTGTGCACGTGACTAAAAAATCTGTGTGTGGTCAGAAGTTTCAACCCAGAGTCTCAAGTTATCGCCACTGAAATGGACATCAACTTCAAGGTTCCTTCTACAGTTCCTCAAGACTTGCTCCTCATCCAAGACCTGATAGGAACTATTCCTCCACTCACGCTCGCTGCAAAGCATGCTCCAGATTCGCTGGATTCTAGTGATGATTCCATTACCAGCACAGACGATGAAATAGAAAGTGAAGATGAAGTAGAGGCAGATCTTGCTCCTCGTGAAGAAGACAGCGGAATGTCGGCGTGAGCATCTCAAGAACATCTTATCAAAAAGCATATTAACTCTAATCGTCAGTGCCGCTTCAGATTCGGAGTCGAATTCGGACTCAGAGTTAGACACAAGTTCCTCCTCTGATTCGGAAGAGGGACGTGTATACGAGGCGCCTCAGCGGAAAAGACCTGCGGACGACGTTGAGGATGAAGAGTCAGACATGATAGCAGCTGTCACCTATCTCCAGACAAAGAACGAGATTGTCGACGCAAATATCATGGTTCCCACCATTTCCGAGGTTGAGCCATGCGACACACTGGAGAAAGTCGGGGAAATTATGAGTATCGTCGGGAACATTGTGATTGTGAAGGGTCTCCCTGTGGACCATGTAAACTCCTTGTCCAAGCGCGCTCTGGATGCCGAGTCCTTGCTTGTATTCGAAGACCGAAAAGTTTTTGGATATGTGAGTCACGTCACTTTCTGCATGAGTTAATGTCGACTCTTACCTGTGGTGCCAGATATACGAGACGTTCGGTCCAACGTCCCAACCACTCTATCAGGTTAAATTTACCCAACGCTATCCGCTGGATGCCGACAAAGTTTGGTTGTCCCGCGAGGTATTCCATGTTCCACAACGAAGTCACTTTGTGTTCGTAGACCAACTCAAAAAGTCACGTGGCAGCGATGCCAGTAATATCCATGACGAAGAACCCGCAGAAGACGAGATTGAATTTTCTGACGACGAGAAAGAGGCAGCCTTCAGGGCTCAGCACAAGAAGAGGTGAGCATAATAACAGCATTTGAGATCATCAATAACACATTGTTATAGACGCGGACGCTCTGTATCATCTTCTAGGCAATGCACCCCAACACCGTCCCGGGTCCATGTCGACGATATGGTTCAGGACACATATCGCGGTGCCAACCCATATGATGCTCATGGCCCTTATGATGACGACTATCATGTCACATCATCGCGACCACCACCCATACCATATGATGACCCGTATGCTGATGCTCCCAGTTCAGATGCTCGTGTACGCCCCATGGAAATGAAAGGTGAATTTGGTGGGGAGCCCAATTATGAGAGTGGTAGAGATGGTCCTAAGGTGTCCCGTGGGCGCATTCCCGGTCGAGGTACACGAGAAAGGGGATATCGGAATCGTCAGTTGTGGAATACCTCTAGGCGAGGATACCGTCACAACCATGTCGCATCCCAACGAATGGTCGACCCAGATACCGATCAGTCATTTCCATGTACCTCGCGGATGGTTGAAGGTGCGACAGGGTATGGACAAACTGGGCATGTGAATACGGCTGATCCCCTTGTTCAACCGACTTTGAATGCTTGGTTTTCTCCCGAGGCGAACGATGTCCAACATTTCTTCCAGCCACACATTAATCCCCGATTCGCATCGGTGTTTGGACTTGGCCCCATGACTCCGTGGGCTTCTCAGAATGCGCACGACCACACGTCTCAACCACACCATTGGGCTGACACGTGGACGATGCACGGTAGCGCAGGTTCTGAAGGCGAAGGGGATACATATAGACCGATGTAGTCCAGCATCCGCAGAGGCTCGAATTGGATTATTGGCAAGCATTTCACTCTCACCACCGTCCAGGTTGGCAAACATTATTCCAACGATTCGGTAAGGAAATCCTTTGCGCCGATTTTTCCCTCGAATTTTGATGCGCGATGAACCTTTTTGGATTTGGTCATCTTGCTATCATATGGGTAGCCTTCCGTGCATGCATGAGAAGAAACGCATGAACTGAACCGCACGCTGCCATATGATCATCATCGATTCATTCCTCGTACAACCGAATTCGGGCCGGGCGGGTTTCGATCAGACCTGATGAGATGTCACGTCTGTTCCTGCGTCTACCAGCATAAATGGCTGGCTTTGTAGAGGCTCGGTATCCAGCTCAGAATGATCTCGTCCTTTGTCCTGTTAGCTCAACTCTGCGCGTTGTCGGGAGCGACGTCCATTCCCCGCCTCCTGAACAATATCAACTCCGGTTGTTCCACATCCAGTCCGGCTTCTTGTCAGACCATGCCCTCCAACACATGCTGCACCGAATACCCGGGCGTACGTCGTTGTCTACGTCTTGAACACACCGCCGCTGACTTGCTTCATTCTATCGTAGGGCCTGTTGTTGCAAACTCAGGTATTCTCTCACCAGTTATACCCTTTTATTACTGACCATAATCCCGGAAGTTCTGGGATACCAATGTCGCTGGTAGCCCTGTCGACAGCTGGACCATCCACGATGAGTGATTGATGCGCAAAGCAACACGCATCGAATCTTATGCACCTGTCAGGCTTGTGGAACGACAAGTGCGTTTGTTGGTAGGGATGCACACATCTCGTACTCATCAATCACCCCTGTCAACAGCTGCGATGGTACATATAGTGAGAATTGTGACCCATCGCGTGCCGACTACAATATTGCCCAGGTACGCAACTTCTCTGACATCCTTCCAAGGAGAGCATCGCCGTGACCTCGTGTCCAGCTTCTCTCAGATCAAGGCGCTACTTCTACGTTGGACTACATGCAACAATACTGGTTGAACGATGACGGTACCAACGAGCAAATTTGGGATGTACGTCGTGTTCCGACTATATAGATGTCTCGCTAATAACAGTCTAGCATGAATGGGCAACGCATGGCACGTGCTTTAGGTAGGAACTACGTTAAATTTCCATTTCAAAATGGTTACTGATCTAGGGTCCCTGACAGCACGCTCCAGACTTCCTGCTTCCCACCAGGGAGTCCCCAAGGAGCCGAGGTAAGTTGCTTACGAACTGGGGATCGCACACACGACGACCAAATTCGTTTCGCGAAGGCTGTGGCGTACTGCGAGACCATTGTCAGCTTGTTCCAGACTCTCCCCACGTACACTTGGCTCGCAGACGCTGGTATCACGCCTTCCACGTCTCGAACCTATGCGTTGTCGGATATCCTCTCCGCGCTTCAGGCTGGTTCCGGAGGTGTAAGTACACGCTGATAATACAGAGCTCGTATCTGAGATTATCTTCTAGTATACTCCTGATGTCGGCTGCTGGAACGACAGCCTGAACACAATTAGTTGGTACTTCTACCTACAGGGATCAGTCATCGATGGCACGTTCCATCCCATCAGTGAGTACATTCATTTCCCAATTCAGACCTTGATGTCGATGATGATCGCCCAGGCTCGCCGCTCAAGGCTGGCTCTTGTCCATCCACTGGCGTTCAATACCTCCCAAAATCAGGCTGAATGACATGCAATAGTCAGTTTATGTATTACGCAGTCTGCAGTGTCAAGACGTGTTGTGTGTAACTGGCGCTGGAGTGAGGTCCTGAAAGACATAAGGTGATCTCCATGAATCGAGGAGTGTAGTAAAGATACCGACTATGTGTTTGTACCAAAGAGGACGTGATCTACGCCCTTGAGCGCTGACGCGGACGGTTGGATGTTCGTCGAGGGTTTCCCCAGCCCACGCGTCGTTGATTCTGATCCCAGCAACGAGCTGAGCAAAGACTTTTTTTCTCGTAACTTACCTAGCCGTAGTGTAGTTACAGTCTGGGTCTCCATCAACGCAGTCCACAACTTGCACTAGACGCGATTTCATTCTCGGGCCTCCACGACGAATCGCCCGCACTCTGACCCACTGGTTCTAGTCGCCATCTTCGATTCCGACCCGAACGTTGCACTACGGCCAACATTCGTCGTTAGCGCTGTGGAGACGCGATCACTGCCAAGCGCCGGAGAGGACCATGGCGGATGCATCTCATCTAACTACTTCACATCCTCGTCAGAAACGTGTTCTACCCACACGTTCTCGTCGCGGTGGTCCTGGGATAGGAAGCTGTGATGTGGACCTCATGATTTTGGATGCACAAAAACGTCGATGTTCGTAACTGTGGCCTCCCTTGTCGTTTCGCGCTCATTTTCAACTACAGTCGACAACGAGCCACTCATTCCCGCCGATACACCTTTCCTGTTGACAACGAACTCGGCATTGTTCCACCCCTCATCAAAGTCAACGAGCTTTGGGCTCAATACTTTTGCCAATCAACGTTACTTCGACCGGTCTGATGTTATAAAGGCCTATCGGGAGCAGCTGAACATTCAGACTCCCGAGTTTTCTCTATTGTCAGAGGACGCAACCGTCGGAGGGCGTTTTAGGCCTCGGTCATCGGAAGAGGTGCGCACTTCTAGATTTTGTGTAACGTGTAATCATATTCATCTCGGATATCTCTAGCAGGATAACGCAGACACTTCCGATGCGGCATACGAGAAGCGACATCGCAAGTATGAGATCTTCGAAAGGCGACAACGACTGCGCGAGAAGGAGAAGCTGAAACATGAGCAGTATAAACTCAAGGAACGTATCGAACAACTCAAGATTATGGATGGCTCTGCGTTCCTCGGTTTACCTGCTGCGTCATTCTCCCAACCGCCCGCAGTCAGCGAAGACAAGTCGGGAGTTAGCTTGTCTGGCACCCAGACTAATGTAACTCCAATCCATAATGAAGGGGAGAGGCGCCGACAAGAAATGCTTGAAGTCGCGTCCACACTGGAGGAGCGTTACCGAACTCTTCTTCCTTCCGAGAAAAAGCTTGCAGATCTTAAAGGCGCTAGCAGATCCAATATCATGAATCTGCATGCTTCTGACATGTGCAGTCTGGACGAGTCCAACTCCACAGGAAGGGAACTGCCCGGCCAAGTTTCGCCAAAATCCAGCTCCCCGTCAATCATTCTAAAGATCAAGGTCCCGCAAACCCGTTACAAGGATTACAGCGGTCTCCCATTATTCCAAGTAAGCTCTCCTGGAGCCAATTCAAACTATGCACACACGCCTTTGTCGCCTACGAAGCCATTCTCCAAGGTTTCGTCGGATACATTATCAGTGTCTTCTGAGCGACCCTACAAACGCCATCGGACACCGTACGTCGACGATCTGGAATCTTCTTGTTCCACTGGCACCCCCGAATATGCTAAAAACTCCGCACATCCTACTGCGCCGAAGACCGAACCATGCGTACTCATGCGATGGGCTCTTCGTAATCAAGTCGCACCGAATGCACGGAAAACGCAAAGACATGTGACTGCATTTGGCACCAAAGTCCCACAGAGTATAGAGGAAGTGAGAGACTTTGAGCTTCCGCAGTGGATTCGGCCACGTTCACCGGCGATTGTCAGTGACGGGCCCAAAGATCTCACTATACCTTCTGTCCTATTACCCGAGCACCCGTTAGCGCCTACATTACACTCTGCGGAGATTTCGATTTCCTCGCATTCGTAGTTTTTTCGTATTTTATGTTTTATTTCAGTTTACCAACGGTGAAGGAGAGTACTGAGCGATATTAGAGACATCTAAACAACTATATGCCACGATTTGATCGACCAAATCAGAGCCAAGTAGAGTATCAAGGTGGAAGCCTACTTACCCTGCCTGGTTGTTCTTCCCCGAATCGCTTCCTCGATGATATTCAAGGCACCAGTTTGCGCGCTCAAGGGTATGTGCTTGTTTCGGCCGAGAACCAAGCGAGCATAGTCTATGGGGAACTGATACGGATCAGTATATCCATCTGGAATGTAACTGGTGTAGTCGCCGCCGAGCTCTCTCTTGGTCTGGACTCGCAGTGAGGTAGCAGAGCGTGCAGTAGGGGGAGTAAACAACGCGTTTAGGTCTGTCCTGGGTCTCATTTCATGTTGCTTCGGAAATTCAGACCCCATGCGTTTCTTGCGAGGCAGCGATTTGAGGTCATTGGACTGGTCCACATTGTCGATGTCAAGTTCTCGAACATCTGTGAACCATTTCTCAGCTGCATGATCCCTTTGCTGCGCAGACCGAGATGAGATGAATGAAGTAGCTCGACGACGTGGTCTTCCGTCTACAGCAGCCGCAACATCAACGTGTGCATATGGGCTTTTTTGTTCCGTGCCAGAATTGTGACGGATCCTTGACTGTGTTTTGTCGCTTAGGCCTAGAAAGAAGAATACGTTCAATGGGGATGAACCACAAGTGCATTCATTCGAGACATACGCGATAGTATAGAAGTGGGCTTGTGCCCACCCCCGGCAATGCTGGCTGTCGTCGCTGTTGTTTTCACGGCTGCGGTGCTTGATGTCAGTACGGGTTGGAAGGGTGTAAGAGAACATGCACGAACGCTGGCCGTTAATTGGGCTTTGGCTAAGCTGTGAAGCAAAACGTATTGAGCTCCATAGACCCGTCGAGGGTCTCACACGGAGCTGTGCCATGGCAGGTGGCAAGACCGCAAACGGCCACTTTGGGACATGTCGCAACTCTCTTATGCACCCCTTCTTGGCCTACCTCATCATCAGCTTCGTGCTGTTTCTAATACTCTTCCCCGTACTCACTTCACAGGTATTCATCATATGGCCGTGGTATGGTCGCGAATGGACCGTCGAGCTCATAACGCTGCTCGTGCCATTCAAGTAAGCCCTTCCCCTGCCAGCTTGACTTTGCCATGACATGTCATGCAGTGTACTGGCGTTCATGTTGCTGTGGAACTACTACCTCTGCATATTCACTGACCCTGGCAGGGTGCCCGATGGATGGGTCAGATTGGCTGCTTTCCCTCTCCCAATCGTCTGATATCACGTCCAGGAGCCCAACTTTCTTGCTGGAGAGGGATACGAAGTCAAGAAGCTCACGGGAGGCCCTAGATACTGTCGGAATTGTGAAAAATACAAACCCCCGAGGTCTCATCATTGTAGACAGTGCAATCGGTTGGTCAACACGTTCCCATGGATTGGACATTTCTGACTTACCCCATCCAGATGCGTGCTTCGGATGGGTTCGTGCTACTTTTTGGCTAATGTCCTGCATTCCTTATCGCCCGATTCAGATCACCACTGCCCTTGGGTGAACAATTGCATTGGTCACTTCAACTACGGTCATTTCCTTCGTTTCCTGTTCTACGTGGATGTCACATGCACCTACCACCTTTCCATCGTATCCCGGAGGGTTATGGCTACAGTGAAAAGGGGATACTACGTGAGTCCTCCTATAATTAAGACTTCTGGGTTTTGATTCGGTCTAGGACGATATGTCTGGTTTCGATTTCCTCTGCATTGTCATGAACTACGTATTCGTAATACCGGTCATCCTTGCCGTCGGTGCTTTCAGGTTTGTTTTCGTCAGTCATGAGAACCTCAAGTTGATGGTGCGCATTCAGCGTATATCACTTCTACAGCTTGACAGTTAACACCACCACGATTGAAGGATGGGAAAAAGACAAGGCTGCGACACTTAAACGCAACGGCAAGATACAAGAGGTGGGTTGTTTGGCTGAATGTACTGCAACAGCTCATCCGGCTCTCAGATCAAGTTTCCCTATGTATGCGTCAAGAATTCCCGTTAGACTGTCACTGACTTCTGGACAGGATTTAGGAGTCTGGAGGAACATGGTCTCTATTCTGGGGAGCAACCCACTTCTTTGGTGTTTTCCCACGGTCCCGCCAGGGACTGGTCTCAAGTTCCAGTTGTCGATTGGAATTGGTGAGTGACATGAATTTTCTGTGTCGCACCGGATACTGGGGAATGTCATGGGACAGGAGCTTTGGTGTCCCCAATCTTCCTTCTCCCTGTCAGTCTCTGTGGTGCCTTTTGTTCCATCCTGAATTGCACAGGAAACTGATGCCTGCCTTGTCTGTCATTTTAGACCGTGATGTCGAGGGATGGCCACCAAGGGATCCGGCTCTAGAGAGCCAAAAACCCTTCAAACTCCCTGATAGCCCTTGGACTTATGAAAACGGTGACTTCAATCCCGCCCTTCGCCCCTCCAACGCACGCCCGCGGCCTATCGACGAACGATTGTCTGCTCGAGCTTACACATCCGCACTCCCACCCTACCATCCAGACTTCGAACAAGAAGCCTACCCACTCCAACAGTACTCTGTAGATAATGACACAGAGTGCGAAGAAGAGTATCGGGGGGTGAAGGTACGACGTGGCTCGGAAGGCTATGAAGTCCGCCCCACAAACAGAGAGGAAATGCTCAGGGAATATATACAGAGCGAGATCGAGAGGACAGGAAGATATCAGGTGTACCAGCCTGAGGACGGGGTGTATACTGAGGATTATGAATCGGACTCGAGGGATGAGATTGTAGTATCTGACGATGATAGACTGCTGGGACTCAGAAATTGACACTTTATCACCCCTCCTTTCCCTTCTTCACGACCAAGAGGATATTTATTGGACAATGGAATCACTAAGGAGTCTTGGTAGAGTAAAGTTACAATGAAGGGATACACCATTAAGTAATAAGCGATTAGATACCTGGACGAGAGCGAAGAAGAATTACGATGACCAGAAGGTATCCAATCAGGTGGTGGCCACCCTTTCAAAGTACACCTTCCAGACATGACCACCCTTCTCCCCTACTTCTAAAACGTTCATACCGATCTGCAAATCCATATCCCAGACCCCTTCCTGCTCGGTTTTCTCGCCGACGGGTTTACCATTCAACACAATCTGAATGCTCTCGCGTGTTGGGGTGGCCGCCTTCAAAGTCTTTTTTCCTGCGAGATCAGATTTCTTTGCTGTTACTATTTTAGCCTTGACCTTCGAGTTCTTGGGTGGACGACCACGACCACGTTTCTTTGGTACTTCTTCCTCTTCTTCCTCAAGATCATGGGCATCGGCATCTTCATCGCTACTATCTCGATCCTCGTCTCCGAGAAATTTGATTTCTGCAATAGACAGGGATATCGATATCTCGCCATGGCCAAGCTTAATAGCCCATGACCTGACACCATCACGATGGTCCAGCCAAATGGATCTTCCCCGAGGCTTCACGGAGACTAAAACCTCCTTCAGGGGCCTGTGGCCACTAAGCGATGGTGCAGGGGATCTTGAAATAGAGTGTGCGTTGCGAAGGTGATTGATTGGTGCTGCAGATGGTGCTGCGGATCCCGAGGGTTTGGGAGTGGCGAGAGGCTGGGTTGCTGGGTGGTATGTTGCATTGGGGTAGTGCGTATATTGTGGAACGGGAGTGTACTGAGGTGGTTGTGGAACCGCAACTTGAGAGAAAGATGTATTGGCTTTTGACGATGACACAGCTGCTGGTGTAGCAGGTGTAGGAACAGGTGTTGGTACGCGCGAAGTTTCAATTGGAGCGAGAGTTGCTGAAACGGGGGTCGGAGTAGAAGCAGGCTTTGGTGCAAGAGGTTGAACCACGGAAACTCCAGCTGCGGGCGTGACAATTGGATTTGGGGTTGTCTTGGGCAACGATTCGAGCATCTGGACAGGAGACTTGGCGGTGGTGCCAGAACCGGGTAATCGCAACGTCAAGGAACTTGCTACGTTGTCCTGCATAGGCTTCGTACCCGACCGCTCTGCTGGCAACTGCGAAGCAGTTGTTGGGCCGGTCGACACACCCGGAACTTTCAGCTTGATTTTACCTGGCGTTTTCGCATACCTATGGAGGGCATGTGGAGGTGGCAGATCGGACATGAGTTGACGGAAGTAATCCTATGATGAATGTGAGTGTTATGACAGTACAACATGGGGTCAACCAACCCGGAGGGTACTAGCGTCCTCCCATATTTGGCTATGGTCCTGGTTGAATTCAAGAGCGTTTGAAAACACTAGTTCAACCTCGTTGGCAAACTCTTCGGAAGTAGCATATTCCTTGCGTTTTAACCGTTTCTAAGGTAAAAGTAAGCGCAACTTCGCACGAGAGCGTTGAGACATACGAAGATGTACTCGAGACACATCGGACGCTTGATCTGCTTGTAGTACGACGGATAGTCCTTTTTTGATGGCATCTCCATGAAGACGTCAGAAAGAACACGATGCCTGATGCCCCGAACTAAGCGGAATTGAATGAAGAAAGAAACATGGCTCACGTCTCCTCGTCTGTTTTTTCCACAAGCTTTTGAAGCCTTGATTTGAGAAGCCGGTTCATATTGGGTGGCTTGTTCTTCTTCTTGTCGTCGTCACCGTCACCCTCCGCTTTCTCCTCACCATTTTCGTCATGGTCACTGCTTTTCTTCACTTTCTTGCCGGTTAACTTGGTGTACTCCTTGTTGGTGAGTTTCTGTAGGTATACAGGGGAAGTGAGTGATGAAGATGCCAGTAAATGTCACAAGGTACTGACGAGCAAGAACTTGGCATCTAACCAGATTGGACTATCCTTCATGTTGTATCGTTTGGCGTTCGAAAAGCACAATTCGAAGTCCTGCCGAACATCGTCGAGGGTGGAATACTTGTCTTCATCAATTTTTTTCTTGATATCGTCTAAGCAAATGGGATTTGTGATGACGTTGTAGTAGTCTGGATAATGGCGTTTGGAGGGTAGTCGCATAAAAGCTGGAGAGCATATGTTGCCTCTGAAATGTGTTTATCAGCCATATGTAGAACTGTCAGAAAAGAAAAAACAGGCAAAGCGGCGCTCAGAGCCAAGCATGGTTTGTAACGTACTCTTTATTGACTGCATCCTTCACCGTCTGCCACAGTTTCGTTGCTTGGTCCTTCAACACGCCTGCGTCGACGCTGCTCCCCTCGGTATCTTGAAGAATTGCATCGCCGTCGCTGCCATTTGTTATCATGGATGGTTCTCCCGTTGGAACTGTCGCTTCTGGAGGCGCGGGGAGTTCTTTGCGTCGCTTCATCCGAGGGCTATCCAGGTCAGGTTCCCCAGCCAAAGACTCCAACTCCCGCTTCATCGTCATTCAAAAGGAACTGTCCTTTTGTCCCTGTACTCTCAAGTGAAATTTCCTGGTGTTGAAGGAGACGACGGCGAAATGTCCATTATCTTTGAAAGCGCTCCAGCCACGCTCTGTCGATTAACACGGGCGTAGGTCACGTGAGGGTTCTAGTCACTTCAACTATTAATTGAACTAACGCATCAGACTATTCTACTACATCAGCTCGAGGCCAACGATACGAGGGACAAGCTGCATTTGACCACCGCTGCTAAGTTCTGCCTGTCTTCGTCGCATCGAGCCTGTCCACGAAATCTCTCACCTTTCTGATTGCCCCTTCGTCAGTTCTCCAAATGCTCCATTCTCCCATCCCCATCCCGTCAGGTCTGTACGCAGAACGACCATCTACCCATTTACCGCCGCTCAGATGGATTTCCTTAAGTCCGTGCGATAGGAGAGCTTTGCACAGTATTGGAATGGTCGATATGTTAATCCCGGAGCCGGGAAGGATACCCATAGACATAGGCCTAGCAGAGTCGAGCATCCATGTTAAAGCTTTGAGGGCTTCGGGAGAGCTTGCATGTCTACATTGACCGCTTGCGGTGGACGGCATTCAATCCCAACGGAAGCCGCACTGATTTAATAGATGAAGTCACCTGGTCAGTACCCTCGTAATTCCAGTGATCTTGGACAAGGTTTCCCATGCTTTGTGGGTGGGTAAGTCGATCAAGTATGTGCGTCTGGAGTATTAAGATGCACCGTTCTTCAGGTCACCGGCCATATCAAATGCGCGATGGAAGCAAACTACATTCTAAGGACAGCCTCTAATGGTAGTATAACAGAGCGACTCACCTTCTAAGGGTACTGCCGCTGAAACCAGTCTGCCTTAAAGTCAATATTCGTGTTGCTAAAAAGTGTCGATACCCACTCTCTGACCTGACTTTCATCTACATCACCGGCGGCAGTGAGTGCACCAAAGACGACGCCTTGGACACCATACTCCTTGAAAACAGAAATATCTTGAAGCATGACGTTCAGTTCTCCTTGGCTGTACACGAAGTCTCCTGTGCGAGGCCTGACCATTGCCTTGTGGGTGTCACCCTTGACCACGGAGCTCGAAAGACATGCGTACCATTATGGGAACGTTTGGAGCAGCCTTCTTTACAGATTGGAGTAAACCGATGCTTGGCGTAGTTCCCCCGCCATAACCCAGATTACCACACAACTCAAGGCGGTTTGCTCCTCCGCGGACGGCACTGTAGAGAGAGTCAGATAATGAGCTTCTGCTGCATTGAGCACCAACGCCATCGCCGATTCGACCGAATCTACACATACTTCGACAATCAACTTTGAAGACTGCTCGTGAATTGTATCAACCATCTCCCCGGAGCGTATAAGCAGGAGGTCCAGTTGAAGTTTGGTGTGAAACAAGATGTGAAATTAATTCAATTACAGCGGTTTCCGAAAGTATGTGGAAAATGGATTTTCGAAAGTCGCGCCTCGGAGACAGCCGGGAAAGGACCCCGGAAGTGGCTGACCATGTAGCCTGTAGCTGAATAAGCATGGTTGGTTTTTGCTCGTCGCAACCATCCATGCCTGGGTGCCGCCGTGTTGTATCTCCCAACGTCAAAGCCCACATCCCCCTCTTGTATCATGATAACTATGGTGTCCAACAGATCTGTCACATGCTGGGCATCAAGAAATCGCTTGTTTACAAAACGCTTTCTTTCTATTCAAGATACGGAACTGTAACCAACCCGCGCAAATACTCTTGCGCTACCGGACGCCCTCGAGTACTCACCTCACTGGATGTTGCATTTATCTCTACCATCATTCGGCATCGGAAAACCATTTATCTTGACGAACTTCAAAGTGAGCTTTGGGCTAAGCAGCATAAATACGCTACGTTCTCTACCCTTCTTCGAACACTTGAGCGGCTGTCAATTACTCAAAAGATTGTTTCCTCTCCTGCCATGGAAAGGAACGAGATGACGTGTGCACTTTATATGAACCGCATCGCTGCGGAAGTGCCAGATCTAAATATGCTTGTATTTATCGATGAAGCCGCAAAAGATAAACGAACATCCTCCCGCCAATACGGGCGGTCAATGAGAGGAGTTTGTTGCTGTGTCAAGAGGTGCTTTGTACGTGGCACAAGATACTCTATCATTCCTGCTATCACTCTCGATGGCATCATCACATACGACATTATTGAGGGACCGGTCGATGGTAAGCGCTTTTTGAGTTTTTTGAAAGACCACGTGGTGCGTCAATTATGATTCTATGTGTATTTTTATTGATGCTTTTTCGGTACAGATGCCCTTCACCAACCCATATCCTGGTCTCCGCAGTGTACTCGTTATGGACAATTGCCGCATCCACAAAAGTGAAGAAGTCCGTGCGCTGATTGAAGACATGAATCGTGCGTCATCAATTTCTCATTCTTCATGTGCTAACTACCACCAGTTTGCAAACTCATTTACCTGCCTCCTTACTCCCCCGATTACAACCCAATCGAACAAGCATTTTCCGCAATCAAGGCACATTTGCGGCGCCACTGCGATGACTTCTCGATGACCGCGATCGCTCGCGCTTGTCAGAACATCACCCCCGATAAGGCGGAAGGGTATTTTAGAGCATCGGGTTACATTGTGTAGTGTATCGTATCATCCGCCATATCGTCCGTCGTGCTGTCTGTCATGCTATCCATTGTATTGTTGTCATGTTGTCTTGTCTGAGTCCGTGTCGTATCGCGTCGTATCATACTAACTGTCTTCATTTATCCGCGATGGCAATAGACGTGTGATGGCAAACACACAACTAACGAAGCAAATACAACTGCTAGCCAAATGATGTAAAGAAGCTATCCTCCTCGTCCTCCTCGGCGTCCTCACAGACAATGTAACCCTTTGGAACGGGGAGCCAAACACCGTGATCTGTCGACTGGTACCAGAGATCATAATCCCTTGGTCCATCGTCATCTCCAGGAATCATCGGAGATGCGGTAAAACGACAGCCACCGCCGTCGTGATATTTCTTCTCATACGCAATCTTTTTCTGGGGAGGGCAGGTAGGTGACTTTGATTTGCCCGCTAAGCTCTGACCCGTATTGCTGCGCTTTCACTTTGCATCAGGGCCATTCCACCAGACCATACTTCCCTTTTTCAGACGAATTATGTCGCCAGTTGGAATCCCAACCTCCAGGAGAATCTTGTCGTTGATTTCGGTAAGAATATCTGGGCCAATGTGTTGTGCGGCAAGCTTTCGCTCGTACACAGCGGCATTAGGAATGCCAAGGTCAGTTTCAGCGTATTGGAGAAAGCGTGAGAGCTGGGATGGGAATGGAAAAGGAGGTGGGTTTGGTGGTCTTTCCGAGCCACAACGAACGGGCGTAGTTGGAGCCTGAGCGGATGGACTATGGGTCCCGGACTGAGGAACTGGGGTGGCTGAGGTGGACGACTGAGGAAGTAGGCCGGAATTGGTTAGCATCTGAAGGAGAAGAACCGAGGTAAGCGAGTTGACATCCGGCACGGGACTTGGAGGTGGTACGGGCTGTGAAGGAGTCGGCGCCTGTGCCTTGCGTGCCGGGTGCAGGAACGGCACTTTGTTGGCAATGTCGAACGAGGGTATATTGGGAGGCATGCTCAATGTGGCCTGCCCCTCCTCCTATAGACTAATTAGAATTGTTGGGTATGCTGTGCAACGTTACAAAGTCCATACCAAAGCGCGCGCCCAATCAAGTAACATGGCGGGAGTAAGCTGGATGGCGACGCCCGATGGTCCGACATATGTACAGTTGTTGTTGTCATCATTCTTGTGCTTTTTCATTAGTTTCATGCGCCATCGAGCGAGGCGCATGTCAAGATCTGATACCGTTTGGAATGGGGTCTTGATCTTAGTTGAGATCGCATCATCTGAATTGGCTGAATCCTCGTCACCAGAGTCACTGTCAGCTTGATACGACGGGAGTTTTTCAATGTGCTTCATGTCGATGAGGATCTTTGTTGTGTCAGAGTCACCCGCTGTCGATCTTTCAGGAATTGGTTGATGTCTAGGATGCTAGGCTATATGATTAATCCTTCAACTATTCCTCCGGCCCCCAATCTGACTATAAGCTGGTGATAGACAACTTA
>JBBPNO010000404.1:0-25089 GCA_038090915.1 Boletus eberwhitei
GGGGCCCGGGCCGGTGCCCGGCGCCCCCCCCCCCCCCCCGTGAGTCCCCCCGGATACTGTACACATCACACGACGAGACGAGACGAGACGAGACGATAACCAGAATGTGACGGACGATCAACGGGCGTTGAGACAAGACACCCACGTCCGTCGTACCGTGACGTTGTTCATCTCACACGAGGACACCCCCAGCAGTGCAATTCCAATTCGATTGGCTTTTTTTTTTGAATGGGGGCGTGCGTGAAACGAAAATGCCCGTGTTTCATGGGTTGTCACAACGTTAAACGTGCGTTTGCGCAACCTGAAGAGCATGGAACAAGTGAACGGTGATGCAAGAAAAATAAAATTGATGTACATGAGTCGAGGCAGGTCATGCAGGTATTAGGAGTTGAAACTAGGGGTGTCTGGTGTACAGAATAAAATATGGCAGGTTGGGTGGTCCATGTAAATACGTATGGGAACGAGGAGCAAAAAAAAAAAAAATTCAAGTATGGCACCCGAATAATAAGGATATACGGTACAAGATGCGGTGGCCCTGCCTCCGAGAAAGCGAAAGTGTGAAGATAGGAAAGAGCATGGTGTCAGAGCAGTGTCTATGAGACACCGCCAATCTCGATAAAGCTGCGCCAGTTCCAGGACGACAGATCGTCGTCCTTGAGGTCGATAAAGCTCTTGAGCGGGAACCAGCTTTCGAGGGTGCTGCGCCGTCGACGTCCAAGCTTTGCGGGACGTGCAGGTTCTGCCGGGTCCGTGGACTCACGCTTACGGGTAAGGGTGGGAATGATGGCATCCGCTTCGTCCTCCACGTCCGCAAAGGCGCTCAGGTCCTCGATCTGGACCACAGGCGCCGTAGCTGCGGATGACACGCGCGACTTGCGCGTGGTTGTTTTCTCGTCTTCGTCGTCGCTGAAGCTCATAAAGTCATGTTGAAGGGTGGTGGGACGGGGAATGCGGTTGGGAGCACGGGAGCGACCTTCGAGGCAAGCGAGGGCATCCATCCGGCTCCTGCGGCGATCATGACCGCTGATGGATTCAGAACGCAGCGATGCTGGTCTCCGCACGCGATGATGAGTGGGAGAAAGCGGTGAACTGAAGGCTGGGCGCTTCTTTGATAAAGAAGGTGGCCGTGCAGAAGACGGAAGAAGGCGGGGCCCGGTAGTAATAGGAGGATCAGGTAGGGTGGTGGAGGGTACTGGTTTTGGAGAAGGGATGTTCCTCAACGACTCTTTCGACGCCCGACGGCGAGTAGGTACCACGGGGGTAGGAGGGATCATAAACGTCGGTTTATCGGTTCGTCTAATTGAATGTGAGAGAGTGGCGTGATGCGTCGAGGGACGGGAACGTACGCAAAGTCATAAATGGATTTTACGTCAGCAGTGCATGTCCAGCTGGTGGACTTGGACAGGAGCGAGAGCTTGCGTCTGTGGGACGGCGTATACTGTTTGCGGTCTGCGAGGTCGAGGTAGAGGAAAGAGCGGAGCTCGACGGTGTCGCGCTTTCCGGTCTGAAGGGTGAAGTAGATGGCAGAGACATCGTCATCGATCTGGGTGGGGAGAGGGCTGCTCGACGAGAGCGCTGGAGAGTGTTCGGCTAGCAAGCCCAAGGTGAAGAGGGGAGAATAGGAAGAGTACATGTGGAGGATGGTGGAGGCAGAGAGGACGGAGGACAAGGCCGTGCTTTATAGGCCGGTCACGCGCGTCGAAAAGACAGCGCAAAGTTTAATAAGTGTTAACCTTCACACGTTCACATCCCCAGTACAGGGTTAGCGCAGCCACAATAAATTTTGACAAGAGATTAGCCGTCCCCGACACCGCAATGAGTTGCCTTGGGTACTGACTCGATCCCGGGGGGGGAGGGGAGGGACCAGTCAACACGTGGAGAGACTCATTCTTCAAATAATCGTCATGACGATTGACCTGCTGCATGTCCGCCAGGGGGGAGTAGTGCGTTCGAATTCCTGTAAATCGGCTACTGACAGCCATGTGTAGGTGGGCAGTGTTGTTTAACTGGCAGCCGCGTTTTGACGTGAATATCTGCGCGACACCGAATCACACGAGGCCACCCTGCTTCCTTGTCGGGAAAAGCAATGACTGGGTCAGGGAAGCGAATTATCCCAAGTGGACTCATGCCAACGGACACTTTGATTGGTTCCATTCATCCAGATCAGCGCTGGAAGCAATTTGATGGCCGGTACTAGTATACGGTTGCACCTCAGTACGACACGAGGCACAGATTCTTGAGAAGTTCCCGCCGCGTTGCAAATCCCGGCGTTTGCGTGTACCTAGTAGTAGTAGGCGAGTACCGCTACTGACAACAATGCCCTTTGAACAATGACTCGGCTCAATTGACATGCTTGACACGTTTCAAGGATTGATGCGGATTTCATTACGGAGGACGATTTTCCCTCGCAGCCTACGACTCGGTCTATTGTTCGAACGTGTCACCCTTACTACCACGAACCACGTGTAACACCACGACCACAACCACCTGAGGACCGTTCGCATCCTCAGTTTCATTATAAGTCACATCATAATGGAATGCCGCCGGCCATTTCACACGCCGACAGAGTCAAGACCAGCCAATCTGTCAAAAACTCAAACGTGCTTCAGAAATCACTCCGTATCGCTGGTTCTTTCATGCCATCCAATCCACGACCATATTACACTGGTTGCGTGCACGCGTTCCACGGTACGTGCCATCCTATTACTCCTACTTGCTTGGTTTTCGTCCTTGAAGGTCATCCTATTATTTCTATATTCAGATCGTTCTTCTCTTCCGTTGTTCGGGACCTAAATGAAGGGCGCCCACCCCGGAATTGAAGGCGGAACGTGGGTATAGCCATCTTGAGAATATCGTATTTCACTCGACTTGTTTGGCTTTTGATAGATTACTCCAACGTACACTCTTTTTGAAACGGGTCTGCTACCGGGTATGGCGATGGCTGGGCGGCCGCTTAATCAGCCTGCGGGAAGCTGCGCGCGTCATTGACGGACCATCGCCCATGTCGTGAACGCGCCCCGGTACGATGACACCCCCCCATCATTTTCGGAATTAGCAGTGCATAGCGACTTCCAAAGGCAAGATGGGCCAACTTGCAAGTGCCCCCAGATCATCATCATCGGAAACAGGGGGATCCCGCTCTTCCTTCCTAGTCCGAACCACTCGAACGATTCCCTGGGTCCTGGTCCCTGAATGGACGTCGAAGCAGACGGGTACACTAACGAACAGACCGGATCCTCGTCGGTCCATGACTTCCCCGTTCCGCGCCGTCAAATATGTCGTTGCCGTATGCGTCGGGGCGGCGGTGGCGTTTCATTATTATTATTATTATTTGGCATGAGACGCACCAGCATCGCTGATCGGTGCCACTGCTTTAAAAAAAAAGTCGTACGGCGTTGCGGATCCCCTGAAAGTGGCACTTGGTGACGACGGAACCGCCGCGTCCCAGCGAAGCGTTCAGTTTACATGACTACTGTAGATAAAACGTTGCAAGCGCGTTCAAGTGACACTGGACCATACCCGACCGGGTCCGCTGAGCGCTCAGAGACTCAGACGCTGCCCGTGCCCGAGGCTCGGAGTACAGAGTCTGGACTCTGGAATTCCCGACGGCCTACCTTGCTTGGTGTTTGGACGGGAGCCAAAAATGACAAGCCGCTTCCGTTCGCTCTCGCGGGACAATACGGACGTTTGAAACGTCCATGACACGGGCATCTCAGATATGCGCATACATGTTAATTCGCCGAATGTCGACGTGCACATGCATCGTTTCAGCGACAAACACGCCCGCCATCATCATGGCAACTTGAATGCATGCTCTCCATTGCATCGCAAGATCCAAAGGAGCGTACAGGAAAAAAAAAAAAAGGCACATATTATCGAGGTAGCCCCCACCCAGCCATGGTAATCGTACGTCGTGACATCATCTAGTCTAGATGTCAACAACAAATCTCTAGTGTATAGACAGTCATCCTACGAGCGAGGTATCATGCACAACTGGAACTGCCTTGCACGAGCCCATGAGTGGAATCATTTACTTGCCACCGGTGGTACCGAGCCCCATCGATGACTTGAAGGTGTCGTAGATCCACCATTGGAAGCCTTGTCACACAAGCGTTAGATCGATTTGCGCCGTCATGTGTACATGGATGATACTCACCAGTCAAGGTACCGATCATGATCACACGCGTACCGAGACCCTTGGTGGCAAGAGTAACCGCACCCGTCTCCGACGCAATCTGACCAATACTCTTGCCCTTGTTCGCAGGTTTGCCCATGAGGGACACGATCGAGTCAGCAGGGTGTGACACGATGGCACAAACCACACCAGCAATGTAACCAGAGGCAAACGTAATACCAAGCTGCGTCGTCTTGGAGTAACTCTCCTTGGGCTCCGTAAAGTAGTTCGTGTAGAACATTTGCACGATCTTTTCAAAGAAGAAGAACTTGGCCATCGTGTAGGGAATCTAAACGTCCGCGGTTTAAATTGAATAATTCAACCAATACCTCCAAGTACTGACCTGACGTGACCAAAGGGGAACGATCGAGCCAAATGGATACCGCGTCTCGATCTTGTTCTTGCTCATCTCGCTGAGGGCAGCGCCAAACGCAGTCGGGAACGTCCCGCTCGGACTGGTCTGGATCTTGACCTTTGTCATTTCGAGCGGACAGAGTGCGATATCCGCAAAGACTTCGGCGGAGGCAGAACCCACGAGCCAGATCGCAGGCTTGTACTGGTTGGACAGCTCTTCGCCAGCCAAGTTCATGTACGCGTCCTTGAATACCTCGTAGAGACCGTACTTGAACATGCCCTGGAGTGAATATCCGACCAAGGTAGGACCGAAA
Organism: Boletus eberwhitei; assembly: GCA_038090915.1. Classification (NCBI taxonomy): domain Eukaryota; kingdom Fungi; phylum Basidiomycota; class Agaricomycetes; order Boletales; family Boletaceae; genus Boletus; species Boletus eberwhitei. The sequence goes on from JBBPNO010000404.1 coordinate 4,843, forward strand.
CCTTTCCAGATGCCAGTTTGACCCTCCTCGCGGATGAGGGTGGAGAGCCCGGAGGTGAGGCCCTTGTATTTGGCGGGGTCCACCTGGCGGTGTTAAAGTTGACGAACGGTTCTTTTTTTTTTTGGACATGTGGAGATTGAGCGTACCTGCATGTTACATTTGGCCACGTCGAGGGGTGTGATACCAGCGTGCGTGAGACCACACGCGAGGGCACCGCCGAGCATACACTTGGAGTAGTAAGAAGCGTCATGGGGAACGGGGCCAATGTATCTAGCAACAACGAACTTATCAGCGTCCGAACCAAATCAGGAGGAAAAAAGGACAAAGTACCTTGCATCCCACTTTCCAGACGGTGCCAAGTGAGCCATGGTAAAATAAGTTGGTCTACGAAAAAAAAAAAAAAAAGGACGTGCGGCGTTGGGAGAGGTCGGTCTGAGAGTGACTAAAAAAACGCTTTGTGCGGGATTTTCAAAACAAACAGCCGACCACAACACGCACCGACATCGGGTCGGACCGGAACTTCCGCTGAACCCGCTCCGGGCGACCCTTAGCATTGCCTCGACGTCTTACTACAACTACACTGGATTGGTGGTTCTCTTACAAGTACTCGTTGCGAGAAACGTTGCTGACCAATTCCATTTACTTTGCGTCGTACAGTGCCATCGGGATGCAATATGGCTATTGGTTCCATCGCTTCTCATCGCCGTCAGCAAGAAAGCATCATGTGTGGGTTCCGGGCTCACGTCGACTCACCGGGGAGGGTCTCCGCGTTCCTATATGGATTAATTCCCGATGCATCGAATCGGTGTATCTCTCAGTCAAGAAGTCGCCGCCGTGAAGTCGACTTGACGACGACGAAGCAGCGTCGGTGCACGTCTGACTACAAGCTCAGTACGTAAGTACTCGTTCGGAATAACGCTGACTCGCTACATGACTAATGTAGCATGCCCGTGCGTGCTTAGTGGAACGTGATGACGAAACAACGGCCTTCACCTCAGATCAGCGTGCACTCAAAACAGCTTGGCGATACATGTATGGGGGTACCCCCAAGGAGTAAACGTGCGTTGTGTTGTAAATGACTCCGTACGACCCTAGCTGTCCCTCACTGATGTGGGTACCAATCATCCTCACCTGCTCCCCATCGCTCTCATCCTCTCTAGTTCTTGGTACTGTGCTTCTATCACCTCTGGAGGTAGCCTCTCGCCTATATCAGGATCTTCTTCAACTGGGATCTGTGTTGAGGCAAGGAGGAGCTTGGTGATGTTTTCGGCGTTGAGAAGCCCTCTTCCTCGGTGGAAACTGACGACGTTGAGTATGCGCTATCAACGCCAACCATGAATGCCCGCAAAAACGACACAACGAACAACGACGTACCCTGTCACGGTCCCGTTGAGTTATTCGATCACGGAAGTCGTGGAGTGGCTTGACGGCTTTTCTGTCGTCGCCCATCTGCAGTATGTGAATGCGGAACATGTGTGGGGGGATAGATTTCTCGTTGAGCTTGTGACAAAAGCGGATCGTGGCGTCGAAAAGCTCTTGGGCATCGGCTAATGGATCGTATTGGTCAGGTCTGTTTTGGTCTTGGTACCGAGAATAGATGACTCACTCGCAATACCGTCCGTGATGATCAGGAGAATGACAGGTCTCGGAGCGGACGTTTCACGGATCAATGGAAGGCCTTCTTCGAACACCTGCGCCACCTTTGCAGCCATCACCTTGTTGTCTGGTGCATCACGTCAACGTTACCAGCAACGACGGCGTTAGCTGGGATCGAACTGACCTCCCCAAGTGGTGACGGAATCGAAGACGCACTCGAATTCCTCCCTGGTCTGAAATCGATGACTCAAGTCAATCGATCAGAATTTCCATCAAGACCTTACCTTGATACAGGGACGAGCTTCCGCGTGGTGTAGAAATCTGACATCCAGTCCGTCCCACTTGTCGTCTGAAGACAGTGTATCGATGATCCCTGTGAGAGCCGCTCGTGTTTGTGACCATGAGGATTGCATCTAAAGGGTATTCGCAGCCAATGAGCCTCACGAAGGTACTACAAAACGCAACTCACGGAAGGAGTGTCGTCGATCAAGGTAAAGCACTTGGACTGACTGGGCCTCAGGTCAACAACGTGTACTCGCCGACAGATTCGCCACGAAAACATACGCCAAGTACTTGTATTGGACGCTTTCGCGAAGGTTGGGGGAAACGGGACGTGGCTGTTTAGGCACCTCGACCCAGCCGCCTGTCGGGCTCACCATGCGCGGCGCTGGGTCATTCTGTCGCTTTTTGCCTCCCGTCTCCTTGGGCGCTGTTCTGTTGAAGAGGAATGATACAAGACGCATATTTGGCGGTAGTGGAAAGAGAGGCTCACGCGGGTTGGCCATAAAAACCAGTTTGAGTTCTCGTTGCCGACACGTTGTCCCTGCGGACGGGCAACCTCGGGATCGTTCCTGCAGCTGGCGTGAGCGGTCGTGGCGACGCCAGCTGGAATCGCAAGCTCGAGGCACACGTCAGCACTTCATACTCAAAGACCTTTTGACGACACGTCAGTCGCATCGTGCACATCGCCAGGCGATCTCGCGAGATGTTTGCACGTACGGCGTGACTCCGGCCATACCGGTCTCGAACCTGTGCACCTTCGCTAGACGAGTCGCTCGTCGTGCCGATGTCTGTGTGGCTACGATCATTACGAGCGCGCGTGCGGACACTGCCAGAAGACAACGCACGCATTTCGCCCTGTGGAATGTGACAAGGCATATCAGCGTTCCGTCGAGAGCGTCCGTCCACGAACGAATTACCCCTAGTACACCTCGGGCGATGTATGACTGGCCGTTACCTGGCCCTCCGTGAAGCGCGACTGCGTACGGAGGGATGTCGTTCCCTTTCGTTGGGATCTGTGGACGGGGGTCCGTGCAGATGCGCGGAAAGGGTTCGGGGTTGGGGGGCTTACCCATGCCAGGGGCACTGTCGCGTCGTGGACGACTCTGGAGTGGTACATACGTCGTCGTCGCGGGAACGAATCTAGCGATTGTGGTGATGACGGGGTGGTACACTCGGGGCTGCACGTCGGGTTCAAAGGAGCCTGAGGGGGATGACCCCGCTTTAATATGACTTGCCCCTTTGGAGGGCAAGTGATGTAGAATATTGCTGAACGTTGCGACCCTCGGAACGATCGAGACGATCTCAAATTCTGGAGTCTGGACTTCGTTTGTGCTCGTTCTTGGAATTTTCTCGAAAGCTGCGGCAGGCCACCCTCGACCCTCGGCCCTTGCGCTAGCACATGGATCAGTCACAGGCTGGCAACGAGGCTCCAAACACGTAGTAGGAAATCGGTTTGGGGATAGATTTCGTCCGATTGATCGTACTGATTGCACGGCACGAGGCGCAGACATGTTATCTCCTAGCGAGCAGTTCTGACGAGGACCGGAAGGCGTCGATCACCTAATACGAGCGTCCTTGCGCCGCTATATCACCCTCCTGCCAACCCACGAGCATCCGCACAAACTACCCGAAGCCAAGGCGTGGACGGTGCCTCTTCGCTGGATCTATCCTCGAGTCGCATCACAGATCGTCTGGCTTCTCAAAATGAGAAGAAGATTATCATGAAGTTCGAAGCTGGAAGCCTCGCTACCCCCAATCGACTCCGGAATACCGTCCGCATCTCTATGCGTTCATCGCCGAGTTCGCCGCGTTCTCTCACCGTTGGCAAGGACAAAAAGCCCACAAGCTCCATCATCCTAAAAGTGACTGCCAATCAGCGATCTACATGGGCGTTTTCCCGATACTTGCATATCGTATCGACTTGTGTGCATACCTTGCCGGTCGGATCGTTGGCATGCCATAAATTCAGTTCGTACGTCCCTACCCGATCGGTGACGGAGATGACTGTAGCCCTTGCACGTCTGGGGATTCATGAACAAAGGGTATGATAATTTGACCACTTTTCGTGATGAAATTTTGATGCAAGGTTTATGCCGGCTATAGCATCGATTCCATCCCGAGATAGGCTGTTGTAAGTGCAGCCGATTAGCACGTTTTGACGCGTCGGACCGGGGTCGGTCGTGCGCCGGGTATCCTGGCAGCTGCGGAGCTGGCGGACACGTGCAAAACGACCGTGTGGATTGTGCGCCCCCCCTCGCAGACTCAATTCGGCACCTTCCTCCACCGACGACGAGTCTTTGAACGATGACCTCGTAAAGGGGTGTCGGGCCTGGCGCTTGGCAACGCTACGATCATTGGGAAACCATCGCGGTGCAGACACAATTTCGGGATCATCACCGCCAGTCTAAGATCCAAAGACGCTTCACCCGGCCAGCTACCGGTTGAAGCATGCTTGAGCTCTTCAAATTATAGGAGCTCGTCGCCGCCTTTATCGACATGCTGATTCGGCTTGCAAGGACTTCTTGTCCCCACACGACCTCTGCGCGTCCACACTTCCTCCCATGGCCCACTTTGCCCCACTGGTCGACTGCCTCGCCAAGGCCGGGTGAGTTTAAATACAGGGTGTCGACATGGTCGTCGTCCCTTGTTGTTAACAGCGTCCTTTGATCGTACTTTGTAGAGAGGTCTGAAAAAATGAATCACGCCAAGAAAGGCACCATAAGAGAACAATTTGGATGTTGTGTTCTTGCTCCCATGTTCTCTCAGGCTCGCGCTCTCCCAGCACGTTTGAGGGTGGTGGCCCTCCAAGGGTGTTATCCAAGAGTATGCGGATGAATGGCTCGATGATCGTACCTATTCTTGCGTTGTAGGGTCATTCTAAGCACATGGCCATTGTGTTATCGAAGGGCTACCACACGCATTTCGCCTTGCGGAACTCGACGTCTCAATATACTATGGATATCGTTGGCGAAATGGGATTAAACCGCTACCCCGACCGCCGCCCTTCCAGGTGAACTACCATCGATAATGATTGGAAGGAGTGGGCAAAACCAAGAACAAGGACTTGCGGTCAGCCGAGCTACAGGACCCTGTCGAACACGCACCAGCATCTTCTCACTCCCATGCAGTGCTACGCCGGAACTGGCCAGCGCGGATCCCTCTCCTTTAGCCATTCCAAGGCAGGATTCCGCGGCAGTGATACTTCTCACCAGATCCTGCACGAGGACTCATTGCTCGTCCCCGCCAAGCCACAATGAGGCTGAAAAAATTGCAAGAAATCGGCACGAGGTAAACTTTATGTGATTGATCGTACTCATAGCGACGAGACGAGTGACCACACGACACGAGGCAAAGGCATGATCATGTTGTTCGCTAGCGAGTATCATGCTGATTGGGAGGCGTTGATACGAAATCGACCCTTGCCTCGCATTTCTCGCCGCCCGCGTTCTTCGAGGGTGCGAATGCTTTACGGACCTGAAGGTTCGAGACCTCCATTATCATCGACAGGTTTCAGACGCTACTTTACTCCTTGTTCGCTTCCTGTCGTACGGCGACTTTCGTCCTTCGTCCTCCTGTACCTTCCAGAGTCCACAATCACTCCCGATCACCAGACGTAGCGATACTACAGTCCTCGGATCCCCGTGAGCCATGCAGGTAAGTCGGCCTATCCATGCCTCTCGCAGTCAATCACTCCACGGAAACTTACACGTCTGCGATATCAGCCAGACAATCGGGATTTCGCGGCGGACGTCAGAAGTCACGTCGACGTTTTTCTTATCCCCAAGTATACGAAGAACATGCCGTTCAGACTCGTAGACACATATACCGGCCTCATCCTCGAACAATCAGATATCGTCTCGCTTCTTAAAATGAGAAGCGATTATAATGCAAAACTCGAGGCTGTTGTCTGGGAAGCTGAACACCTTGCTGCCCCAATTGACCCGGAATGTCCACCCCAGCGTCCGAAGCTCGATCATCTTGATTCCTTCATCGCCGAGTACTTGGCATACGCCATGTTTTCCCATCGTTGGCGAGGTCGAGAGCCCACTCTCGACGATGTCAGAAAGGCAACCCATGGCATCTATTCCATGGATGACAGAGATCTAGTGGAAGAATACACACGAGTTTTTCGCCTCCCAAAAAACGAGGTTAGCGATCTCCCGTCTGGCATAGAAAAGCTCCAAGAATTCTGTTGCCTGGCAGCGAAATGTGGATTTCGCTGGGCGTGGGCCGACACGTGTTGCATCAATAAGAAGGACTATGCCGAGACGTCGGAATCCATCAACTGCATGTTTCTTTGGTATCGCCACAGTGATCTGACGATCGTTTACCTCGATGACGTCGATGAAGTCAAAGAAGGTCGTTTACCGGCTGTGGACGATGAAGATGGTGGTTGGTGGTTTGAAGATCCTGAGATCAGGGAACCTCTTCCCCCTTCCGATCCATCAGTAGTGTCGATATCCTCCGACATCTACCTCACGACTCTCCAGACTGAACCATACCTTTCTCTCCACGACCGCCTTCGCAATGGAACTTCTCCCCAACTCCGATCCGTGCAGCCGGATTCCCAAGTCGAGACACCGCACTTGCAAACCCACCTCTTTGATAATTTTCCAAGCGGCGAGGAATGCGAACGCATGGGTAAATACCGTAAACTACCGGTTTGGGTCACAAGGGGCTGGACATTGCAGGAGATGATCGCGTCCAAACGTCTTCGATTTTACAGCAAACGGTGGACCTTGCTAGAGGAAGCCAACGACTTTGACACTGACGAAGAAGAGGGAAAGATTTCCATCTCTTCATTCAGGTATAGAGCTCGGCTCGTAGATCATCGCGCCAACGACATCTGGAAAGATGCGTTAGTGAACACCACCGGTGTTCCTATGGAAGATTTAGTCACCTTCAAGGTTGGGACGAGGGATGTTAGGTCGAGATTGCTGTGGGCGGCGAGAAGGACGACGACGAAAGTGGAAGACATGGCATACTGTCTCCTTGGTATTTTCGACATCAGCTTGCCAGCTATGTATGGGGAAGGGCCTCGTGCATTCTTCCGTTTGCAAGAAGAGCTCATGAAACGCACTGGTGACGTGTCGCTCTTCGACTGGTCCGGACGCAGTTCTTCCATCAACACTTTCCTCGCGTCTGGTCCAGAATGTTACATGGCACCCAACCTCCCCGACCCCGCCCTCGACGACTCGACCGACTCGATATTCCGGATGATCATGGACCTCTTTTGTGCGATATTTCAGACCGTGTGGAGCGGTGTCAAGGCTGCGCTGAGCGAAGCAACTGTTTGGATCAAGAATATCATGAAGTCACCGCCACCCGGCCACGCCCTCGTCAACGGAGAGCTGAATCTCTCTCTGTTCGAGCACCGAGTCAGACGCTGCGAGCGTCTGGAAAGTCCTACATCGAACGACACCTATCACCATTACAGACTGGAGGTCGATGGCCTCGTGCCCACTACCGTCACCTTCGCGTCGCATGCGTCCCGTTTGATGAACGACCCGACACAATACTACTTATGCCGCGCATGGAATCGGCACACCGAGAGGGTGTTCCACATCTTTCTCGAGCTCGTACAGTATGTTTTAAAGGACGCCTGGAAGGAGTTCTGGAGCAGCGACGACGACAGCGAATCAGAATCCTGGAAGTGTAAGTGGGGGTGCCTCAATCATATGGATAGAACGCTGACCGTCCCAAAGCGATCATTAAAGACGAAGCGGAGGACGATCCAGAATCGAAGCTGCGAGAAGAGATGCAGACGAAGCGAAAGGAGGTGTTCAAGTTCTTCAAATGTGCATTTCCGGTGTACTTGGTACACGTCCGGGATGGGCACGGGATCAGGGTGAACACGGTCAACCGGGTGGTGTCGGATTATTCAAAGTTCGACTTTACGATGCCTGTGGTGACGCAGTTGATTCTGTAAACACGAGGGTGAGGAATGTATATTGTATGACTTTCAATTTCAGTTTGTTCATCCTCATAGAAAAGAATGATCGGCGCATGACTAAATCTAGCTGCGTCGCCACGGGCAAACGTCCCCAGTTTCGGGGCAAACAGTGGACCTTGCTAGGGGAATCTGATAATCTCGACACTGACAAGGCAGAGGAAATGATTTCCATCTCTCGGTCGTTCCAGTATACTAGAACTCCGAGTTGGCTGAGCGGTGGCACGTGAGTTCTTGCTTCCATTTAAACGCTGCGAAAACGCTACACATGTACTGTACTATCATTACAAACTGGCGGTCAAAAGGTCGTCTTCGAGTTACATGCTTTCGACTGGATGGACAATCCGGCACGATACAGTAGACTAGTACTAGCTCATACTCGATGAGTGTGACCACGAAACACCTTGATCTCCATTAGGCTTAGGTGACAGAAAGTATTTATACATATTTACTTCATGTACGGAATTCCGAGTCATATGGCCTTCTTGATACCACACTGTGAGCAGGTACAGTGACTGTACTCTTCAGCATCTGGGACGGGGTCTCGACCATTAACAACAGCCAATCAGAATGCCATGTGGCGACTCTTAGATTATCCAGGTGCGAACACTGACTGTCTCAGTCTCACAACTTGAACTGTAGCAAAGCCTGAGGCGGACAATCCAGAATCATATTCTTCAGATATTCACTCCTAGTGCGCGTCGAGGATAGACCCAAGCTGAGCATGGTAAACCTGGCGTAACTTATCCGAGTCCGCTTCCCACATTCCTTGTCAAATTTAGGTTCCCCGTAGTAAGTACAATAATAATGTCATAGCCTACCGTGTGCTCTTGGCACTGAGAAAGTTTGATCGCAATCTTTCAACAAGAATTGATTCATCTCCTCACAAACTGTCAAAACCCCATTATGTACGTTTTTTTTTTTGATGAGTGAGGCGGACAAGACTAACTACAGCTCACGTAGTAGCACCGCATGCGAGGCTCTTCAAGGTTTCCATGTCTGTTTGGGTTCCTCTGAGAACCCGCAGTGGGTTGTAATTATATATTACGCCGATGAGTGCTATCCGACATTCCCACCTCTCCTTCTCTCCCTCCATGATTTCTTCAACCGTTTTATAATTGGGCTGGTCCGTGTTGTTTTCCCCTCGTCGCAGCAGTCTCGTCTTTCACCATGTTGACGTGTACTGTACGGCTTGGATTACTCATTCTTCTCTCTCTTTCAGTCGAGGTACTTGGTGTGCCTCAGCCTGTTGTCTCGGCTGCTGGACAGTCTATTGATCTAAGACGACGGTCTCGATCCGTGCGCAACGCAACGGAGTGGGCTCAATGGGCAAAGAGCCAGCGAGACACTGTCATTGCAAAGTATGGAACGCAACCAAATGAAAAGAGGTCAACGGGGGAAAACCTGTAGGTTTCTCGATCAACTCTTGGCTTTGCAAGTCACTGACGTGGCGCTCAGTCTTGTGAATCAAAACTGCGACTTTGGGTAAGAACGATTTGTGGGGTGCAAGCTGATCTCACCTCGCTCCTTCAGCTATTATGGTTCATTAGCCATTGGTACACCACCGTTTCCCTTCTACGTCCTTCTGGACACTGGCTCTTCGTACGTTCTGGGAAACGTGAGGTACAGCCGCATACTTAGCAAGTCCACTTTAGGGACCTCTGGATCGCGTCGTCAACCTGTGAGTTAACGTGTGCGGGAACTGGAAATTTCAATTCTGCAAAGTCTTCGACATTTAAGAGTCTCGAGCATGACTTCGAGATCACTTATGGGATTGGTGATGCAATGGGCACACTCGTTGAAGATGTCGTGCAGATGGCTGGATTCAGCGTACTGAACCAGCAATTTGGTATGTTTTTGTTCTCCTTCATGGAGGTTGTGACGACATTTAACTGCTTTCCAGGCTCTGTAACCTCAACGTCATCCAATTTCTTGCGGAACCCCATCACAGGCTTGATCGGTCTTGCATGGCAATCACTGTCATCCTCGGGTGCAATGCCATTTTGGCAGGCACTTGCTAGTGGGGGTGCTTGGGATTCACCGTTGATGGCTGTCCAAATAACCCGGTACGTTGGGGTATCGTAATTGGCACGCGCCCAGACTAACCTGTTCAAATCCAAGCTACATTAATGATACGCTTGCCGGCGACTTGGAGCCCGGAGGATCGCTGACTATGGGTAGGGCAATTTGGACGTTAAGAGACCTTCCACTTACCTTCCAGTACGCAGGTTATGTCAATGAAAGTTTATACACGGGCAACATTGACTATCAAAACATTCCAAATGGCCAAGTTTCATACTGGGTACAAGAGATTACGTGTAAGTCAAACGGCATGCAATCCCAAGTGGTTTTTCTCATATGTGACCTTTGTTCGGTAGCAATGACTGTGCAAGGAAAGTCCGTATCCTTGCCTAGTGGTTCTGCATCCTATGCTGCAATCGACACTGGTACAACTCTTGTGGCTGGCCCCGCCTCGGGTATAGCAGCCATTTATGCTCAGATTCCTGACTCGTCTCCCGGGACTGGTCAATGGGAAGGGTTTTATAGCTACCGTAGGTTCCTATCCTCGCTTCCACAGTACATAAAGATTGATAATCATTATAGCATGCACTAGCGAGGTCACTGTGGAGATATCGTTCGGTGGACCTAGCTGGGCAATCAGTCCCGCGGACTTTCAGTTTCAACCAATCGATTCTTCTAATTATTGCTACGGTGCATTCTATTCTATCCCTACCTCATCCAGCACGCCGCAGTGGATCATCGGCGATACATTCTTGGTAAGCGCTTCCACTCCTAATTCTTCCCCCATGAGCTGATGTGAATATGATTTCTGAGAAAAACGTGTATGCCGTCTTCCGATATGACCCACCCTCTGTAGGGTTTGCGGCCCTGTCCGAAACAGCACTGGCAATGAATGGCGTTAATGCCGATATTCCCACCGCGACACTCGGAGCTAGTGCTGCTTCCGTCACTGCCAACACTGTCAATGCCTCGACCACGACACGCACCTCCAGTACCGCAACGCTGTTCATTTGTACATTGCTCTCCTTTGTAATGTTCTCATAGACGGACGATTTCAATAACTTTTAAAATGACAGGAGGATACATAGTAAAGTTGCGACGGCCCACGATGATGTGCTCGGGCTGTAGTGATTTTTTTTTTCCCTTCAAGTTGAACCCACTTGTATTTAACGATTGCATAGTATGGACTACGGAGAGCATGTATATTTCACTTATTCGTCAGATGGCCAATAGCTACAAGAAGGGGTTATTTAATGTGCGAGGTCAAGCGGGTGGTCGCGCTGTCCGTTCAGTTAGGCCGCAGTAGACGTCGACCCTGCGGGGAGGGGAATTATCCGATGTCCGCGCCAGGCTGTAGGCTGCGCATTGAAAAACAATGCTGCGCGCACCGAGATCCGCAGCACCCCGCAAATGCTGAGTATTTCTAGGGAGCCGAGATTCGTTCCTCCGTTCCTACTTTTACCATTTCCTTTCTCTCTTCCTTGCAATAACCCGTATCCTAGCTTTGCAGTTGGCTCGGAGGCACGCTTCACTCGACTTTTAGAGAGTTTGACGCTTGACGTGCGGTACCCAGTCCACTTGGTCGGAAATGATCCCGAATCTCGTCTCTGTTGGGTCAGTTCTACTACTATGGTTCTCGCTGCAGGCGTGTGCAGCACCGACAGACCCACCAACGCTACCTCAGGCTGGTATAAAGATACCCTTGCAGATGAGGTCCCCTACCAGCCGTCGTGACCTAAACGAACTCGGGCGTCTGGCCAAGAGCCAGCGGGACGCTGTCATTGCCAGGTACTCGACGCAACCAAACCGCAAGCGGAGCAGTGGTTATAACCTGTACGTCCTTTTTCCTTGGTTTTGGCATGAGCGCTGACGGTCTCCGCTTGTGTGTAGGATCGTCGATCAACTGTATGATTCTGGGTTCGTGCTTCCGAACTTGCTAGTTTGGTTGTCGTATCTCTCTTTGCTGACTCGAGGGAATGCTTAGGTACTATGGCTCGCTGGCCATCGGGACGCCTCTTACTTCCTTCGATGTCTTGCTAGACACGGGGTCATCGTGAGTACTAGAGCACGCTCGGTCACGGTCATGACTGGGACTGAGTGTTCACCCGCAGGGACCTTTGGCTGGTCAGTAGCTCATGTGGATCCGCCTGCAAAGACATTAGTACGTTCAACCCGACCTCGTCGTCAACCTTCAAGAACGTCTCCTCGTCGTTCTATGTCCAGTACGGTTCAGGTGAAGCCGCTGGCTACGTTGGTCAAGATGTCGTCGAGATGGCAGGTTTCTCGGTCTCGGACCAAGGTTTAGGTACGTCGTGATCCGCTTCTCGACCATTCGTGTTGGGGTCGTTGATCGCGTTGCGTGTTACATGCAGCCGTGGTGGATGCAATGTCGACCAGCCTCCTCACCTCACCAGTGTCTGGGATCTTGGCTTGGGGAGCGCTGTCAAGTTCGCAGCAAACGCCGTTTTGGCAAAGCCTCGCGAGTAGCGGGGCCATGGATTCCGCTCTGTTCGCGATTCAACTTCGGAGGTAGGATGTGCACGCGACTTGACTCGTTTTGCGTGAATGTTGACCGGAGACTTGGTGTAGATATACAAATGCCTCGAATCCTGCCTCGTTGGAACCCGGAGGCGAGCTTACGTTTGGTACGACTTGTATGATAGGTTCTGCGAGTGACATCTGACGGCGTGTAACAGGATACACGAACAGTAGCTTATACACAGGATCGATCGACTACATCAATGTCCCTGGTACTCCAAACTACTGGTACCTCCCTCTCGAATGTAAGTCTCCCTCGTCTTTTATTTATGAGTACAAATGACGACGTCTGATGGCGTGTGGTGGACAACCGGCAGCGCTGACGGTCCAAGGTAATTCCGTATCGATAGAGAGTGGGGCATATGCTGCCATTGACACTGGTACGACCAACATCGCCGGGCCCTCGTCCGCCATCCAAGCCATCTACGCTCAAATACCAGGCTCATCCCCCGCAACGGGCAGCTGGTCCGGATACTACCAATACCGTACGTCCCGTTCTCCACACCTCATATGGGTGTTTTTTTAAATCGCCGTATCGTCCTTGTCACACACATACACAGCTTGCTCCACGTCGGTCACGGTCGAGTTTTCGTTTGGCGGAAACACGTGGTCGATGAGTCCGGCCGACTTTGCGTTCACGTCGATCAGCTCGACCGAGTGTATCGGTGCGTTTTTCGAGCTCACTGCGACGGCTGGGAGTTCGACGCCGACGTGGATCATTGGGGATGCGTTCCTGGTGCGTACTGGATGTTCCCTTTCACCCGTTCCCCACCTCCCTCCTTCCCCTACTGTCCACCGCCTATCGTTCACTCGTTCGCCGGGTTTACTGACAACGAACCCCACACAGAAAAATGTCTACTCCGTATTCCAGTACAACCCACCCGCGATCGGCTTCGCTGCGCTCTCCGCAGCCGCCATCGCCGAGAACGGCGTCAATGGCGCCGTCCCCTCTGCCACGATCGGTAGTGTCTCCGCAGAAATCACCAGCACGAACGGTGCCGCGCCGCGAGCCGGACTCGGACGCGGTGCAGTGTTGGGGGTGCTCGCGACGACGATGTCATTGTTGGTGCTATGATCCCCGGCTAATACCCTTTTTCTTTCCCCATTGCATGATGACTCTTGACGCGTTTTTCGATATCGTCGTTTTAATGAACACAATGCGAGTACTACTGCAACGTCGTATTATTATCGTACATGGCTAGATCTCTCATTGTTATATAAACGGAGCATCATGTAGCGTATATCTTCACCCCTCTTTAGGAAATACCAAAGTATTCATTCAAGTGACTATATTCTGCATTCACATACTGTAGATACTACACGTGCGGGGTACATTATATATGCTTTTCCGATCCTGCATTCTCGTCGCGTAATTTACAATCCAAACGTCCGTTCCATGCCCTTTTCCAAAAGAATGAAAATGAAAACAAATGAACTCGGTATCAGATAACCCCTCCCTCTAATCGTCGAAATCGTCCATGTCAAGACTGACGTTTCCAAGATCTACCGCCCGGACTGCCATTTCCACGTCGACATCGCTCTCCTCGCCCCGCCCCTCGGAGCTCACGACCTGCCGATCAAGCTCACCACCACCCTCCTCTTCCTCGTCCAAGAAATCCAAACACGTCCCAAGACACCCCTGCCACCTCATCGGCACCGCCCCACCAACATCCACCCCCGCAACCCGACGCTCCCACGAAAACCGCTCCGACGTATGCTTCACAAACACACGTCCCCTGTGCGCCGGATCCGGACACGTTCCCGTATACGTCCCCGTCGACGCGCGCGGGTCCTCGCGCGTGATGGTGTCGGTGGAGAACCGTTTACGGGGTCGGAGGATCCCGGGGGCGGCGTGCATGAGGGTTTGTCGGACGTTGGGCGGGATGGACCATTGATCGGAGAGGGGGAGACCGTAGTAGTCTGCGATGACGGTGTGTAGGGGGTACGTTTCGGATGGTGCGAGCAGGAGGCGGAGACAGAGCTCTGTGAGGGGCGGGACGCGTGCTAGAGAAAAGGTGACGGGGGAGAGAACTGGCTTTGTAGGACCCGGGAGGGCTACTTTGCGCGGGGAATGCAGTCGCATCATGGAGCGACGTGATCGGAGTAGGGAGCCCAATGGGTCAAGGTTGGAAGAAGGTTGGGAGGGCTCTGGGAGGAAATGATTTGGGTGTACCAAGAGTTTCTCGATTTTCATGTCGCGCATTTGCCAAGGCAAGAACTTGAGCTGGTTATTCGAAATATTCAGTTCGTGGAGGTTCGTGAGGCGACAGATGTCGGGGGGTATGAACGTGAGTCTGTTATTCCCTTCAAGAGGTCGCGCATCAGATGAAGACTATTGAACATCACGAGAAAAGCGACAACATACGGAGACTCAGGACGGTGAGGTTTTTGACTGAAAAAAGTTCAGGAGGGAGCGAGGTGATTATGTTGCTCATAAGATAGAGCTTGAGGACGTGTCGCTCTTTGCCAGAATCCTTGATCGACTGTGTTCGTTCGAAAGAACGCGTGCGTCCCGACTCTATCGCGGGTTCAGTGTTGATACGCGCCAGAACGCGCCCCAAAAAGAGACTCTGCTCGGATGACTCGGTCGTATTGAAAAACCCGGACAGATCACCAATGGAAGGAGGTATAAACTTTAATTGTTGATTGCTATTCAGAAATGATGAACGAATGGGACGCGAAGGGGAAACGGCAGTACCTGAGGTCAATCTGGCCGATACCAGTGTCGAACGGCTTGCGAAGCGCTTCATCCCAGATACGTTCCTCGCGATCGATGTACCTCGTTGTGCGATGGGAAGGAGGACTCGCGTTTGGAGAGCCGTTGCTCATGTAGTCGTCTTCCTGCAGGGAGCGGGAGACGACTCCATGGCTCAGACCGACGGAACGCGTGAACGTCCCAGGGGGCGTGCACGGTGGGGAGGCTGTCTTTTTTTCATAATTTGGGAGTCGCTTGATGGCTTTTGTAGACGCAGCGAAAGGGTGCGTGAATGGGGTGCTAGTCGGATGAAAAGGTGAATCGAGCGAATAGGGGACGAGAGTTGGGCTGGATGGGGGCGATGAGTCGACAGGCCCAAAGACGGGGGACGACGACGGCGTCAAGTCTACTGAGGAGGAGCGGGAGGAGGAGACTTGATGATACATGGAGTAGAAATTGAAGGTCGCTTGTTGAATTGAGGAGAAGGTCGTGTGACTCCTTAGGTTCAGTGTAAGTACAGAGCCGTTGCTTGACTACAATTACGCTCAACAACCAAAACATCCTCCGAGTCCCGTTCATAGCATCAATGCAACATTTCTATCCGAGGTCGATATCCAACGCGATCAGCAACCCAAAAGCTTGATTTACCCACACGCCTCCTTCCCGACAAGCTTTTCTTCTGGATCGCCCGAAGGTGGCATAGGCACGACAGTCACCTCAGCATGCCTAAACGTCCGAAGCCCAGTCCGGACGATCCTCAAGCGTGACTTGCAATGCGGATCCGGACACGCGACCTCAGTATCCGTCGTCATCCAGTCATGCGGATGCGTCACACGCTGCTTGGCCGCCAAGAGCGGGAGGACAGCGCCTAAACCTCGGCGGGGTCCGTCAGACGCTTCGTGGATAGCGCCATCGATTTGTGTACTCACCGAGGGAATAGATGGAGAAACCTTGACCGGGAGGGAGTTGCAGCATCTCGCCTTGTAGAACGAAGTGATCTCCTGGTTTCGCGCCGCATAGAATGCGTTCGTTTGGTGGGCAGATGACCTCGACGCGAAGATCGTACAGTTGAAAGCTATCGTCCGAGTAGTTCTGTGGCATGATTACAGGACGCGGCGAAGATAGTTTCGATGAGCGTCAGATAATTAAGAGCCATGATGGTACTCAAATATCATCTTGAACCTTGACAAGATAAAGAAAAGAAGATGCTGTGCAGTCTAAGTGTGAACAAAACGGCTGGATTTGAAATGTTCGCATTCATGCGACGACTGATCATTGCCCTCATCTTGCATGTCGCTGTTGCAGCCGCCAACGTTCAGCAGCCGCTCTCTACACCATATTTTCGCCCAGCCGAGACGGATGAGTACCAGTTCAGCTGGCCTATTCAAAGGGTCGCAATTATCGGCGCTGGAATAAGGTGTCATCTGTCCCCAATCGTCCTATCATCACTCGCTCATACCTCCTTCTAGTGGCCTCGTCGCATACCGCGAACTGACAGAAGCCGGCCTAGATGTTCGCATCTTTGAGCGGGACAGCGTCCCGGGCGGCAACTGGCACTATTCGGAACAGGTCCCCCTCGATGCTCCCGCGCCGAACGCGCCGACCGCAATCAGTGACTTTGCGCCCTCGCTCCCTCCAGCAGGCGTCGACCTGCCGTATTCAGACGAGTTCGAGGACGACGGCAAGATCTGGAGGGATCATACACGACCGAGACCGCTATGGGAGTCATTGACTTCAAATGCGCCTTCCGTATGTTGCTTTGTGTGGTGTGCAAGCTGAGCTTGGACTGATGCTGACCATGTCTGTATAGCCTTTGCAACAGGTGGGTGGAATATACCTGTTCATTATTCTTCTAGAATCTGATCCCACTTCAACATATTAGTTTACTCAATTTCCTTGGCCTGCGAGTACGCCATGGGGTACGTTCCGTTCTCTCAACTCTTCGAACTCGCCACTCATACCGAACACCAGAACTCTCACATTATCAACTTCGCAACTACGTTCGATCTTATGCTTCCTATCTCAACATCAACAGCAATGACGAAAACCCTGCAACTGCTTACAACACCCGCGTAGAGCGTGTTGAAAAGCGAGTCAACCAAGCCGGGCAAGAACAAGGTTGGAGACTCTGGCTCAAGTCCCTCGAGCCAACTCGGTCTAATACCTACCGAGCGACTTGGTGGACCGAAGTGCGCTTCCCTCTTCTTGCACGTCGTGGCTCAACATTCCATCTTACGGATGGGTTGATGTCCAGGATTTTGATGCTGTCGTCGTTGCTGCGGGCAGGTACAATGCACCGTCAATGCCGTCTATCCCCGGTCTGGAGCAGTGGATCCGGAGGTTTCCCGATTTTCTCCGTCATTCGAGACAATATCGGCGACCAGACGCATATGGAAATCAAACGGTGCTTATCGTTGGAGCCTCTGTAAGACACGTCTGCGATCGCCTTTGTCTCCCGCCGACAACAGGTACAGGTTAGTGGATGTAAAATATCTAGAGACCTGAATCACCAGGCTAGAAGGGTCTATCAATCTTTCCGGGTAAGACGTGAAACATTCTTACTACCTCGACCAGATTTAACTCTTCCATGACATTCAAGGCTGCCAAGGGTATGTGCCGATGTGGTGACTAATTATCCATGACCTTGACAATGTAATAGATAGCATGTCACGCCATAGGCTGGAGATGACCACGCGCCGGCTTCCCAAGAATGTGACTCTCGTTGGGGAAATCAAACAATTCCTACCGATACCCGAAGGGTCTCCCATGCAATCTGGCCTCGTCGAGCTCATGAACGGTACTGTGGGTTTCATTTCGGCCCCTTGGAATGTGTTTCAACAATGACGATTGACTTCATGTCTAGATCTTATCGGGAATCGATAGCGTGATCTTTGCCACGGGCTACCGATACTCGTTTCCATTCTTGTCACAATACTACGATGGTGCAACGTATGTGCCTCACGAAGGCTCTGCTTCGACAGTATCATCTTTCCTTCCTTTGGACGGCTCGCACGTCCGAGATTTGTATCTCGATCTTTTTTATATCCCGGACCCCACTCTTGCGTTCATTGGTGGTTCGTGGCTAGTTTTGTGTCGTGTTTCACCTGTGCTCATTCAGCGATGCAGTCACTTTGGAGACGCCAATGTTTTCTTTTTCGGATTACACGACGCTCGCGCTGGCTAAAGTCTGGACAAACACGGCAAAGCCACCAAGTAGTCAGATAATGCGGGCGTTGTACGAAAAGAGTGTGGAGGAGCGCGGAGGATATGGAAAGAACGTCTTGGCCTTGGGTCTGGAACGGTTTTTGGGCAAGTCATTTATTCCTTACCCTGTCCCAACACTGACCTCCCAATCATGACATAGTTCGCATTACCTATCTGGTTGGCTGGCTAGACGAGGCGGCGGTCAAGTACGGTGGCAAGCAGGTTCGTTGTATCCCATGAGTCTCGTCGAGATCCTGATACTACTGACAACACTCAACCAGATTGATGGATTACCGAAATCGTACGTCACTTTGTTTTGTGTGGATATTGATATGGGCACGACTCATGCCCTGCATAGTGCTTTCGAGGTCGCTCGTTACTGGCAAATCGCTCGTTTTAGCGAGCCGTCCCAGGTGAGAGATGAAGCGGTGCTCGCATCTCTTGGGCTCGTACCAATGAACGGTGCGGACCAAAAGAGGAACGATGACATCCCAATATACTACAATGACGACTGGTGAGGTGGTGCTACTACTAGGACATCTATACTTTGATGCCTTGAAAGATTTGCAATGCTAACAGTCCAGTGTTTATCTATGCTTTTTTTTTCTCCTTTTGATCAATGAGATCAAGCCTTGCTAGTCACTCAATGGTCACTGACTAAATGATGATATGTACACAAAGGATTGTGTCTCATTGATTCAGGGCTACCATTGCAATCCCAAAGAATGGCAATTAAGCTGAGGGTGTGTGTCACAATGTTGCATTTCTCCTGCTTCAGTGTTTTCTTGTTCATCATGGATTCAAGTGCAATTGATCCATGTCAAGCAATCCTCAGAGCTGGCTACAGCTGTTTAGGGATGTTTTAACACTATGGCTCTGACATTCATATAGGAAATGCAATTGAAAGAGGTCATGCTATCTGATCTTCACAATTCTAATAATGTAAGCTAAAGGAATAGTATGCCAATGTGCACCATTACAGTACATGATCAGAGTGCTCCTGACCAAGGGAGGAGATAATTTACTTGTGATGCCTAACAGAAAATTGAGCCATTCCAGAACAGTCATCTATTATCACCAGAAAAAAATGACATACTGTGCATGCCCTGGAGAGCCATGTCTACTACAAGAAACATCTGTGTTAAGATTATTGGAGAAGCTAGAGCCTTGAAAGCTTATTTTATGCCATGAGACAAGATAAACAACTATGCTCACAATAAAAAGACTCACCTGCATTTGATAAGGGATTTCAACACAGCATACTAAGATATTATGTCAATGACACCCATATACCATTTTGTGCACAAAAGAAAAAAAAATGCACTTATATAGGGTGAGCTGTTGACATTCTTGAAGGTCCCTCCTTTGCAGCATCCACTTTTGCATGTAATTGGGAGCTAGATTGGTGATAGGCAAAGTGCCTGGACTCTAAACAATTAGTGTAACTTTCTTTGATAACAAAATAACAAACACTTACTGGTTGGATGTCCTGAGGCCCAAAGGTTGAAAGCTGCTTTGAGGAGGAAAAAGTAATTTATTCAACATAGATGCTTACATGAAAGCATACTATGGAGAGTACACATACAAATTTTCCCCTATTGAAATTGAAGCAGCTCCTACAAGCAGAACATCATCAACTCCATTATTTGAATAACTCTGAATAGAAGGTACTTTGACATAGCTATGTTCAGTAGGTCATTTATAGCATCTATATGAAAGGTTGAATACAAGCTTTAGGAAAAGATTGTTATCAAAACAGCAGTTGACATGAATAATCACTCACTCCTATGACATATAATGTCCCTTTCTTTTGGAAATCAAACAGGTCATCTGACCCTTGGAGAAATATGTTAACTGTGATCAATTTTACATCATGTTATTTGATCCTTACATTGACAGAATTACTGTCTGGGGAGATGGCAATTGACCTTGCATTCACTGTCCTCAATAACAGGACCAA